>SSNR01000024.1:3520970-3750684 GCA_006937965.1 Callopanchax toddi
AAAAAAAAAAAAAAAAAAACTCCACTCAAGCTTTTCTCTATGAAAACTGATTTTGATTGTTTCCTGATTGTCTGCAACAAGGAGTCTGTTACCAAGTTAAAAGAACGATTAGTAACTAAACAATCAAAGCTGCTGGTGACACTGGAGGAAAAATCAGATGATTACCAGCATCATTAGGCATTTATGGCCCTTTGGGGGATCATCAGCCTGGCTGATAGACAGACAGACTGTATTATTGCAGTCCTTCTCAAACACTATTTCCTCTTTAGTTGTCAGCTGAAAGACTTCCCTGTCAACCGTTCTGCTGCTGAGGGTGATTGTGTTGTCATGATTGAAATCTCCAGTCTTGCAGTCTTTATATCTGATTGGGCTTCTGAAAATAACCACACCAAAGTTAACAAAGTGAGTTAATCTAGTAATGGTTGAAAATAATTCAAACTATCAAATTGTGGTTGAAAGCCCATATGCACTTAAAAAAAAACAACCCCCTGCTTTAAGAAGACTTGTTTAAAGTTATGCTTGAGTGACAGCTGCTCCAGACGTTTGTGCTATTTTGGAAGGAGTAACAAAAGTTCTCTGCACATTTTCAGATTTAAAATACATCCTATGGGATGTTCTTATGGATATAATAACATTTAAGCTATTTATTGAATGAAAATGTGCACTCTAAAGTTGAACTTGTTTTCAATTCTGATTAGAACCCCCCCTTACACTTGTTCAGGCAACATTTCAGCATGATCTTGGAATATATTCATAGTATTTCCTGCAAAGTTTAAAACATCACATCAATGGAAGCACTTTTAGCCAAACCCTCCTGGTAAACAACATGATCATGTGGTCAGAGCTTTGCTTTTATTCTTCAAAGAGATGCAGCAGAGACACATCAAGGGGAGCAAAGAGCCAATGCTTATCTGAAGCCTCTCTCACAACAGAGTTGGAGACAGGAAGTGATTGGGAGGAGCATCTAGAGGGCACGGAAGAGGGGGGCAGCTCTGATAAAGAGTGGTGGGGGAGGTCCTCAAATCCCTTTTATATCAGCTCGCAAGCATGCTGAAAAAGCTGCACACAGGCCAGCGGATTTGAGGGGCTGGAGGAGATCAAAGATAAAAAAAAATGAAACACCAGAAAGAAGTTTGTGCAAGAAGAAGAACTGCAGGATCTATTATACCAAAACAGCTGAGTCACTTTGCATGATTTCCCTGTCACGGAAGACGCTGATGCTGTATCACAACTAGAGTACAAAGAATGACAACCTGCCGCAGATATGTAAGCAAACACAGGTGCTGTGGTTCCCTCCTGTGTAACTGAGCGCACGGGCTCCCTGACAGCTCTGTATGAGTGCATTTGTGTACCTAAGAGCAGAAGGTGGGAGGGCCAATAAAGCTCTTCTGACAGGTCTAGTAAATAATGTTGTGTCAGATTTTCTGCTCATGTGAAACCAATTTTCTCTGAGAAGTCATGAAACCATCAGTTTCCCAACCTGCCTCGGTGCAGTTTACAGGGTTGATCACTGTGTTTGTTTTAAGAGGACGTCAAAGGTAGAGATGGTGGAGTGTTACTCACTCACTCACTCACTCACTCACTCACTCACTCACTCACTCACTCACTCACTCACTCACTCACTCACTCACTCACTCACTCACACAAAGCCTTTCTATCTGCTGATGGTGTTTCAGGGGGGAGGAGGGGGTTTGAGAGCATCAGGCATGCAGAGCACCACACCGTTGGCCCTCGGGTTGCCCTGGGAGGTACACTTGCTCTTTTCTGACCTATTGCACGAGTAAATGTTAAATGAGGGGGAGTAGAAAGGGGCTTCTCATTGACATTCCTGTTAGTTTGAAAGGAAATGTGGCAAAAAAAGAGAGAGCGAAGCTGCACCCATGGGTGCTGTCCTATAACCAGAGCTGATGTTCCAAATGGCAAACAAGTCAGATGTTGCCCCCGTTTTCAAAGTCCATCACAGCCTAAGTATAATTTTTATAAAAGCAATAGAAAGAAATAATAAACGCCTACAGGTTAACCAGTGAACCAATGGAAATAAAACACTCCAACTTGGAGTAATATTATGAATATTTAGACATTTATCAGGACATGTGGCCCCCAGAGTGCTCTCCAGGCTCCAGCAGGCATTTCCTCATAAAGTCAGCTGACCACTATACACACTTTGTTTGATTTCTGCAAAATCTTGTGTGAACTTGTAGTTTTTGTGTATTTGGAGAACCAAATGAACTCAAGAAGGTCAAGGAAATCTGTGCATGCTGCAGAGATCACCCACCTATAGTCGACACCACAGTTCCAACAAAATAAAAAGCCCCAGTAAAATCCCATCTCGGTCTCAGAGCATCGGCGCGGATTCCGGCGGCGATGGCAGCCTCGTACTCCCGCAAGAAAGAGTTGAGGTCCCGCAGGCTGATGTTGAAGGTCTCGCTGAAGTTGAGGAGCGTCCCGTTCCAGCGGCCGTGAGCCCGCAGCTCCGAGGGCCTCTCGATGGCCGAGAAGACCGCAGCGCCGCACAGCAGGTACAACAGGATGAGGATGGCGAGCAGCACGAAGCGGCCGTTGTCCTCGTTGAAGTGCAGGGAGCGGCAGCCTTGCACTCGCTGGCCAGGCATCATCCAAATTTCAGCACCACACGCGCGTCGGACAGCGACCAGCTCCACATCGGAGGAGGCGTTCACGGGCCGGCGGACATCCCCTGGAAGTCACTGTCCTGCTGTCCTGCTGCACTCGCAGCTGTCCCCCTACTTTGCGCACCGCTCTCTCTCATTTTAGTTGTAGAAGTGGAAATTTGTGGCTGGGGTTTTAGACAAACAGTCCACACGCGCATCCACGAAGAGTGCACGGGAATCTAGTTTCATAAAACACACATTTTCTTTTCTCCTTCTTATGTCGATCAGTTGGTGTGAAGTGGACTGCAGCTTAAATCCAACAGGACGCGCGTCTTTGTGCAAAAAAAAAAAAAAGCAAAGCAGCAATATTTCCTGAAACCTGCACCAAAATCTTTCTCTCCAAATCAAAACAAAGCGGAGAATTCTGCAAAATCACCCATTTCCGTGCAAGAAAATCCTTAAATAAAGTCATACATCCACGGGCTCGCGTGTCAGAGTGGAGCTGGAGGCTTTGCGTGCATGTTCACACCGAATCCCACAGCAGCGCATATGGAGAGAGATCACTCCTTGGTGTACACTGAGGCGAGTGCACTTGAGGAGTTTTCTCGTGCGTATTCAGTTGTCTTCAGATGACAGGATTTACATTTTCTCTCCAGGGCAGACGCGGAGGATCGGAGCCACGCGCGCTGAGGACACTGTTCTCATTAAAAGCATCATTTTGCACCGTGAGAGCAGAAAAGTACCAGAGCCGAGCTGCTGCTAAAAATCAAACAACTAGTTTATGCACAAGACACATATTATAAAAGTAAACATTTTTAATTAGTAAATTCTGATAAATGATAAAAAGTAGTTTTATTTAAAAAAAGAATGAACGTTTTTAGATGTGAGCAGCTGCAATGATCAAAATAGATGCAGCTTCAATGGAAAAAAAACAGAAAAGCTGGACTTTGTTAACCATAAAAACCATACTAGAGCTTAATACACTTCCATAAGGACATGCATCATTAAGAAAATGGTTAAAGGCTGATGGAGATGATCTCACCCTGCTGCTGTCATCTCAACTTGATCCGAATGAAAAATAACCCATTAGGTCAGCTGTTAGGGTGAGATGGCTCATAAAGATGGAGCAGCGTGATGTTATGAATATTTTCTGACTGATTGATTAACAGCAGGTCATTTTCTATAAACAGTTTTATTTTACTACAAAAGGTCCAGCAGGATGCATGGTTGAAATTTCATTTCAGATTACTTTAAAAACAATTTTCCTTTCGCTTTAGTTGTCCTGCAAAGGTTGAGATTCTAAAAATAATCAATTATCTCACAAAGGCGATGATGCATTAAAATATGCATGACATATTTAGTTAAAAATACACAACTAAGCAGGTAAAAAAAAATCAACACATCTGTGGGAAAAGATGAGAAAAGTTAAAAAGACAGAAATACAAAATGCGGAATCAACATGTTGGAGCCACAAGGTTGTGGCAGACAGGCTTCCTGTTTCTAGAGGCAGGGTTGCATAAGGTGGCTGTATTGATTATGCTTTCTAATCTAGTTAATTGCCTTACAAATATCAAGGCTGACTGCAGAACAAGGGCACGCTCAGCAGAATTATCTCAGCTATAGTCTGTCCTTGTCAAATCTAATCTCTACCTCAAACGTGAGAGAGCGCAGGACAGAGATGTAATGGCAGAGCGAAGTTGAGTCTGTGGCTCTGACAGGAGGATTGAAGCTTTATTCCATTATAGCTTGGGTCCTTTGTGGTTATTTTGAGGCATAATCTAGCATCCTTCAATGTTCAAGAAGGGAAAAAACGTCTATGATGGTGGTAAAAACAAAAAAGCTGCAAAACAGTCAGAGGAAGTGAACAAAATACTACATGTTCTTTGTTTCTAGTACTTTCTTCTCTCCACCCACTAATTTTTTTCTCAGGGTCATGAGGGGCTCCAGATTATCCCAGCATGCACTGGCAGGAAGGCGGGAAAGTCATTACTGGCTTCAGTTTTACACTCATTCATACCTCCAGGCCATAGAGTCTCCTGGCTGTGCACTGAAACCAATCAGAGTCCATGCAATGTGGATCTTGGCCGCTGAGGCACATGCGTTTAATTGATAACAAATTATCTTAACCTTTTAAAAACAGAAATCACATAAAAGAATAATGCTTCAGATATTGCCCCCCCTCACTTTGAAGCATCCATAAACTATTTATCTCATGCACCTTCTGTATAATTCACTGTGTGCTGTATAGCGAGGTAAAACATGACTGATGTGATGCTGCAGTGGGAGTTTAGAAATATACTGTATGTCACTGAACAGTCAAGCCAGAGACACTAAGCCTCCCTCCAGAGAAGCTTTTGTGGAAAAGGCCCGACACACACCTTTTCTACATGTTTAAATACCTGCAGGATCAGAATTATGCAGTTTGATTCAGCACTAACTTAGAAAGTGACCTAAGATTATTCCTGTCTGACATGATCCGACTCCAAATGCTTTAAATAGAATATAATAGTTTATCACTTCAGGTTCAAAACCCTCTGTAGAAATCTATTAGATCTTTAACCACATCAATTCTTTGGATTAATGAAGTTTGCCTCAGACTTAAAAGCAAAACACATAAACATGTATTATGAGTCATTTATTAATCATTTTAAATTCTATGAACACAATGTGAAACTATAAAGCTGCTAACAACCTGGTCTCTCTTTAGATTACTTCACTCAGTGGGATTTACCCACTGGATAAGTTTCATTCCACTTATAAATGTATAAATACCAAATAAAGCTGGTTGATATGTTGAGTATTCAAAATCTTCAAGAGACAATTTCAAAAATGTAAAAAAAAAAAAATCAAATGCAAAAATAAAAATAAAAACTTAAAATGAATTTGCAAAAACTTTGCTTGAAAATTGTATTAGTGTAAATAAATGTAACATAGTTTTGAAATATTGGTTAACACTTTGTTAGAGCATAATTTAGCACCAACAAAAAGTTTTAAAAAATATATCTAAAAAGGTTTGTGTCTGTTTATTATTGTTTTATTTTATTATTATTGTATTTAGCTTAAACTACTTTTTGACTAATATTGGCTCAAAGGTAAAAAAAACCTATAAACAGGTTAAAAATGTTTAAAAATATATACAAAAAGTTTATTTAACAATTTAATTTTGAGGTACATCTGTATAAAATACTTTTTCCATTAATTTAGTAAAAAAAAAGTTTTTAACTTGAAAGTATCATTAAAAGTGTTTCTTGACATATATTTACAGATATGTATTGGCAGTTTTCTACTGAAAATTTGAATACATTTTAGATACATCAACATTTATTTTTACAGAGAAAAGCTTAGGCTACATTTAGCTGCTACTTGATATGTTTATTATATAGTATATGACCCAGTAAAGTTTAATCTTTATAAGAAAAGATGTGTAGGAATTCACACATCTGGGAAAACTTTAAACAATACAGTTGAAAAGAAAAACATAATAATGACTTTATGTTACATTAAAGAGAATATAGAAATCTCTCTTTGGAATAGATGAGATAAAAGTGTATTATTGAATGTCCATGAGCTTTAGGCTTTCAAGAGGAACGGCAGTGAAATAGATACAGTTCTGTAGTGGAAATCACTGCATTTGGCTCTGAAGCTTCTTATAAAACACCTTCAGGGAACACAGCTCCACTCCAAATCAAAGGAAAAGCAAATATCTAGACACACTCCCTCATGTAAGATGGATAGAGATGAAATGATCATGTGATTAGATAAACAACATAATGAACCATTTGGTGATTCGTTTATAGCAACTTCAATCCCATCAAATTCATCGTCTAAGTAAAAAATTCTAATTAATCTGGACTGGGTTTGAGTGCATTTTGGTGGCGCTTTTAATCCAAATCTAAAACTTTTCATTACGGTTTTCAGGCCTTTTAAGGTCTGATGTACCTAAAGCTGTTGGAACATAAATATTTATATTTGAGGATTAAATGTAAACTCTAGCGACGCTGGCACTTTGTGGAAGTGTTGATCACGTGAGAAACGATAAGTGCACTTTACAGCACGTGTCCTAACTGGTCTATTACTGGAATTACAAAGGACACAAGGGGAAGACAGAAAAGAGACAATCCTTCAGAGTGCAGCGGAGTGGGATCCTGCTGGGAATAAAAATGAGGAGACAAGAGGACAAACGTCCATTAATTTATATAGTGAGAGAGTGGAAGCTGAGTGGGGGGTTTTCTCCCCTCGACCCACTGAGCCTTATTAGCCCTGATGATTGAGGACACATGGAGACATCATTCATGCTGTCATTAATAAAACCATCCTAAACCTTCTTTTTGACCTTTGTAAACACTTGATGGTTGTGTTTACAGTGAAGTCCCTACTGGGTGCATGCTGGTTTTTCAGCATGTCTGACATAAAAAACACATTTATCCCAGAAACTCTTAGTTCAGATCTTCTAAATTAGGGTTCCGTAAAAAGATTATGAACAATTGTTTTAAATAGCTCTTTGAACATCCTCAGTTTGAAGAAAAAGAGATTAGTTATGACTGGATTGATATAGTCAGAGCAGGGCCAGTCACAACGTGGAGTCCAGCAACAATCACCAGCTCCTCCAGTGGGATTTGTCCATCTCTCCCTCCATCCTACCATCACCTACATACATAAGATATATGAACTCCTCTGCGTGAGGCAGAAACTTCCTCCTAGTGAGTCTTTGGTCTGGCTTTCTCTCTGAGCTGCAGTCTGCTGCCACTGCTGATCACACCTGTAGTCAATCCACTCCTCAGTGCAGCAGTATATAAACAACCTCTTGCAGGGACAGCAGCTGTCTGCAGGGGCAGTAACTTAATGGTCATCAAATCCTCCAGTGGCCTCCAAAAATGGCGGGCATGGTAAACTGCTGCTTGGCGCATAAAGGCAGACAAACGTCAGGAACTGTTGCCAGACCAACGGCACAGGAAAGCTTCCCTCGTGTCCACTGGGGTAAACCCTAACACACAGAGAGTCTGAGGTCTAAAGCCCACCATGATCCTCTGCCTCTCACCTGGAGAAACACCAACAAAGAGCCTCAAAGCTCTCTCAAATACTTGACCAAAACTTACGCAAAATTACTTTTAATAATTGTTATTTTCTTGAAGAAGTAATCTGTGTATTGTTCTTCAGATTTTCTCAATGTGATCAACTGTTATTATCCTAAAGGTACAGTCTGAAAGGGACCCAACTCTGACTCCTCGGTTCCCTGGACTTTTCAACCTCCTGCAGATCTGCAACAAACATCATTTAGTAAGGTGTTCTCTCCTTCAGTTAAAAGAAAATCATGTTATCATCATAGAGGTACTCACCTTCATCTCTTTAGCCTCCAGATATCTGAGGTACTCCCTCAGCTGCTGTACGTCTCATCCTTTTTAACCAACTTTTACTTACCTTTTGCAGCCTCTGGGTCACATTGTCTGTTTTGATTCACTCTTCATGAAGGGAGTTTCATTAAACACTATTTTAGAAACCTCAGTTTTGCATAACATGGCTATTTTTATTTAAATTTATGGCTATTTACGATGCGGAATAGGGCATCTATCTGTAGTATTTTAAGTTAAAGCTAACTTTTTGGTGAGAATTTTTTGTTTCCCCTGGTTATTTCAGATTATCAGGGCCTCGTAGACATAAAAAACAACAAGCATATTATGAATTCTCAAGTATTTCATTGACTGCCAAAGGATTAAAAGATCTGATCTATTGCTTTAAGAGATTTATAACTAAAATATGTTTACCTGTAGTCAAAGCTTTATGCAGTATTTATTGTTAGCCTCTAGAAGTTTTCCCTTTACTTAGGAGCTGTTGACAGTGAGTTTTTCAGTTTTTTTGTCACACAGTTTGTTGATGCTCTTGTCATTTTCATGTAATTCTCCATGGGTTTGCGTCAAATGAATCTTCCCACTGACAGGGACTTTTTGTCATCAAGAATCTAATTAGATTTACAGCCAAACAACAATAGTCCTCCCAAGAAATCTTGAAAATTATCTTATTTTGTAGGAAGTGGGTTTAAGGAGGTTCATTCAGTAACAGGACCTGCGTGTCATTTTGCTAAAGAAATGAATCCACTCAGCTTCTCAGCAGTGGATTGAGGTGACTCCTGTTCAACAATATGTTATTTTCCAATCCGCAGATTTCTTGCTGGGCAAGAAAAATGTTTTGTGAAAATGTGAAGCTGTTTTTGTTTTGACACAAAGAAGAATGACAGTGTGTTAAATTATAGTAAAAAAATGGAGCATGTTCTGTTTGCTGTTTTTAGGTTTGAGAACAGGTGAGACTGCACCTTTGACTCCTCTTCCATTATGTGTTATTGTTGATGTTATTCTGACTTGTCATTTTAAAAGTGCTGTGCTCATTTGCAGGTTTGTGAATTTGTTTTTGTTGTTGTTGTTGTTGTTGCTTCACAGAAATGCTGCGCTTTCACCTCATATGGGTTTAAACTGAATTCTTCTGGGGGTTCTGCCTGATGTTTGTGTGGTTTTTCTCATTCAGTCATCCAGGTATCGGGCAAGAAGCATGCTTGGTCAGTGTATAGTAAGAGTGTGTGTGTGTGTGAGTCTTTTCCTGTGTTGAACTAATGACCTGTCCAGCGTGCAACCTTCCTCTCTGCTAGAGACAGACCCCCCTGCAACCTAGAACAGAACAAAGAAGGTCCCACTAATTTGATGGATGGGCTAATAAAAAACAAGTTTAATGCCTGTATGTTAGAGAATGTAAGTGTTGCAAACCTTTCCATCACTATCCTTGAATTAATTCTCATCTCTGATAGGCCTAGTTTTACTAGCAAGGCCCAGTCTGCTTTGATTTGTTCAATTATTGGTTAAAAATAGCAAAGAACAAGGCAGTTTTCATTCTTTGTCAGATCTCTACCAAACTGCCCACAACGCAGTGATGTTGCTAAGTAGGGGGAAAATAGAAAAGGTGCTCTGAGGAGTTTCTGGTAGTTTAATTTATTCTGTGATAAAAAATGCTTTGCACTTTTTAGCCTCTAAATGCTGCAGAACAAAATGAAAGCTGTAAAATGACCCTTTGCTTGTCTTTATGCAACATATTCTTTTACCACACTCTCCACAGTGAGACGAGCTTTTCATGTGTCCTCTTAAATCGCAGCCTTTCAAGAGGATCCTGCAGCTCATTCCTCTCGACGAGGCCCTCTGGACAGCAGCCCATTCAGAACCTGGAGGCGGTCTCATGAGTGAGAGCTCCAGACTGCTGGAGTTTGCAGCAGTTCTTCTGCATTATTGTACCTTTCAGACCTGCTCACAGATCCCACGAGCAGCCGGAGGGATGGGGTGACAAACCAACATATATCAGCTTTCTAACCAGCTAAATGCATCAGGAGGAAGGAAGCAGACTTGAAAACATGTTAGTGGGTTTCAGTCACTGTTATTTTCCTGCAATCTTTTTTTATTTTTTTCTTGCTCAAACAGCTTTTCAGAATAGAAATATAACCTGCAGACGGAGCACATTGTAGATAAGCTTGTTTTAGAGCCTTATCTCCTGGAAACTCACTCTTATTGGTGTCAGTTGCAGAGAGGAGTTGGAAATCTTTTTATATTCAAGACATGTATGTTTATTAATGGGTTACGTGTTTATAGAAGCAATTAATTATCAAAAGTGAGTTAACGCCTGACTGAGCGTAATGAGCCATTAGTTTTATTTTTCTTTGTTATTATTTTTTCATTATTATGGTTTGACAAATGGTAAATTGAGATGTAATCAAACCTGGGTTTGTTACTAGCTTAACGTGGCGGGACAAGCAGATTGGACAGCTGCTGCAAACTCACAACCCTCAGCTAATTCTAGAGATGTAAACTTTTATTTATCCACAAAAACTAAATTTAAACCACGTAAACGATCCATCAGTATCAGAATAATGGTGCATAAACAGAGTTCTATTAACGCTGATCATCTTAATCAACCCACTGACACTGTGAACATTAGTCCCCTACCGTACACACACACACACACACACACACACACCTCATTTATCACAGTGACAGCTGCCTATAGGTTCCTCTCATTCCATAAGGTCCCTCTGTTTGATCACTTTCACTCAACTTTTTTTTTTTTAGGGGCTGAGTGGGTGATCCCATTACAGCTCTGTGAGCAAACCTGCTTTTAAAGGCACACAAACACCTTAGCAGAACTATAATTAGCTTTGGGTTAAACACTTCCTCCCTTTGGGCTGATTTGGGAATATTTGACTATTAGAGACCTCAACAGGATATGAACACTTTCATTTCAGATGTCATACCATATTAGGACTGATTTGATGAGGTGAGCTCTCAACAAATGATTAAAAAACAAAAAACCTCAGCTCAGTTTCACCATGCTGTTTATAAAGTGTTCACAAGATCCTTTCTCGTCCTGACAGTAGCCTGATTTCTATTATCTCGTAGCGATGGGGGAGTACTTCATTCCCACAATTATCAAAATATATAGCCCCCCCAAATTGCTATTTCTCAAAGAGACAGGAAATAAAAAGCAGTATTATCCTACTAGATTATAGCTTGGAGGAAGTCTTTGAACATGAAGAAAATGCTGCTACAAGAAATCATGCAGGCTGCAAATGTGAAAGCATTTTGCATAAATGTTGCTGTGATTTTATGCTTCATTTAGGGGTCTGTTTTATAACTCCCTGTTTGCTTTATTTATTTTATTGTTGTTTGTGTGTCTTTGACTTGGACATTTCAGCTTTGCATCTGTACATCGTCTGCACATACCCTTGTACATTTTTGCAATGTAAACAACATTTCATCACATTGTAACAGTATAACACACAAATGTGTTCATATTCTAACTGTAATCACTTTATTTCATTATTTTATAATTATTTTATTCCTTTATTTAGAATGTTTAAGTATTTAATTAATTTGTGAGATGGGAACTTGCAAAGTAAAACAATTATTGACCAGTGTATCCACAGGTTGCTGCTCAAAAAACGTCTTGAAACTTGTAGAAATACTTTATTTAGGAAGTAAGCTATTTTGTGTTTCGTTGTATTTGTTTTGCACTTTTCTATAGTATTTTGGTACCACTTTATACTACTTTATAAGTAGGTTTTTTGGTTCGTAAACATCTTTTAAATCAATAAGCAGCTGTAATGCATTAAATAATAAAAGGGAACTTTCTTGCCAAATAGTGAGCCAATATTGATAGAAACTTTACAATGAGGCTTCTTCTTAAAGTTTTAAATGTAAAACAAAATAAAGTACATTGAACATTTCCATATAATACCAGAGCGTGTAATCTTATAACTTGTTCATAATACTTAAAATGCTCTAAAAGGTGTTTACAAACTACTCAATAATCTATTTTAAAGCATTTATAAAGGTACAAGGATAAAAAGTTGTACTTTTTCATCTTTTGCATGTTTTATGTTGCATGTTTTTACTTTATAAGTAAAGATTTTTTAGTATCAATGTTTCTAAATTGAATTTAGGAGAAGGTGTGTGCATGTTTGGTTCTGTTACTCTATGTTGACCAAATGATGGACCAGAGATCTGTTTAACTCAAACAGGAAGGTTTCAGCCACTGATCCTAAAGAACACAATTTGTAGAATTGATCAGCAGTATAATAGTAACTGTCTAGTATTCTATCTTCCCTGCTAGTGTTAAAAACAATGTCACAAATTGTCTTCACAATAATATTGTTATTGTTTTCAAATCACAACAGAAAAGAAGATTTAGTGCTCTATAGAAACTTGGCTACATGGAACAATCAATATTTTTATGAGCCTGAATTAGATTTCCAATGCTGTTTCTGTAAAGTGTGCCTCCTGAAATGTGGATCTAAGTAACTTTGTCAAATGCAAACTGTGATGTTTCAGAACAAAACATTTAAAAACTTGTTTTTCTGCTAACTGTGGCACTCATCCAGCCAACAGCCATGATCCAAAACACAGGGTTTTTTTTACTGCATGAAAGCATAAATACTATAATAAAAATGCACATACAAAAAGACAAACAAAACCGCAGTGAGGCCGTTTGATGTAAACAAAGACAAAAATGTAAAAAGGTTGTTTGCTTTCATGCAGCGTTAGGAGAAGTCTGCTCTGCTGACTGATGCAGCATTCGGCCCTGCTGGACATAATCAGATTACAGCTTCTTTCTTCTTCTTTATTAACGCGACATTTTTTTAGCTCTGCTTTCAGGAGCTCCAACAGGGAGGAATCAGAGTAAACAGCAGGGCAGCTCTTATCCTCTGCCACATAGTGGCATTTTATCACCCCTGGCATGGTAATCAGAGGGAAGATGCATAACCCTTCCTACATGTGCAGCGTCGTCAGACTCAACCTGGGACTCTTTTTCTCGCAGAGGATTTTTCTTGCTGCAGAGGATGCAGATATTTTCAATGACAAGAGTGATGTCTAATCATATTATTAGCAACAGATGAGCTGCTATCTGTGGCTGCAGACGCCTTGTTGTAAAACAAAAACATGAAAGTGTATCTAATTGGACACATATTCATATCAGTGCAGACGCTAATTGGGACACTCTCGGTGGGATTCATGAAGATAAGCGATGAGTTTTAGCT
Source organism: Callopanchax toddi (assembly GCA_006937965.1). Taxonomy (NCBI): domain Eukaryota; kingdom Metazoa; phylum Chordata; class Actinopteri; order Cyprinodontiformes; family Nothobranchiidae; genus Callopanchax; species Callopanchax toddi. The sequence continues at coordinate 3,534,144 of SSNR01000024.1, forward strand.
CAGTTATCACACAGCGAGGCTCTCTCCTGTCTCATACACATACACAGCAGTTTATTATCTCTGCAGAGTAAAGGTGTAAAATGGGGGCAGGTTTTAGAAATAACAAGGTCAAGAGTGAGTCAATGTATATTAATGGGATTCAGAAAAGTAACTCTCTGCAACCTTTGTATACAGTTATTTAAAATATGAGAGGTTGTGCATGCTTTTTCAATAAAAATTCAGTATTTAAAACAATAAATTAGTTAATGGCAGCTTTATCTAAAGTTATTATTTCCAAGACATATTAGTCTAATTGAATCACAGTTTAGAAGCAAGGTTTAATTTTTATTTTCAGTCTTTTTTTTTTTCTTTTGTCAGTTTCAAGTTATTTCAGGTTTCAGGTTTTTATTTTTTCTTTAACAAAAAATACCAACAATTGTATATTATAGAGGTATCAAAATGCTGTGGGTTTTTACTGCAGTTTCACCATAAACTATTTATTTTAGTATCTACAAAACAAATAATAAAACTTTTAAAGCATCTGAAACATAAGCAGGTGTGGAATAATAAGTATTCTGATGCAAGAGAACCTAAAAGTGTTTCTCTGATTTAATGACTACAAAAATGTGTTTTTGTTAAAAGAAATATGCTGTAGATCTGTTCCCTAGCAAACAGCAGAAAATGTGTGCAGTGCATTTTAAAACAGTAGTCTTCTTTCTGCCGCTTTTTACAATTTCATGGCAAATAATAAGTGAGCAGTAATGAGCTTTGTAGATGAGATAACGTTGAATATGAAGTTTTATACACGTGGGATTCATATCATCTGGAACTCACCGGGGGCTCTGACCGGAGGGAGGGATGGAGATGGCGGAGAGATAACTGGAAGCAGCACAGCCTCCTGGAAACGTTACATAAACATTTACAGGTATAAACCCCCCCTCGGCCGCTCAAAATGCTAAATAGTTTCACAGAGGGGGAACGTAGGCTATTGTTCTCATCAAATGCAAACAAAACCGCTCCCTGGAAAGAATCAGTCAGAAGTTTAAACAATTACCTGAACACGTGTACCAACACAACACCACCCCACACAACACTAACATAGAAACTCTACTCTTTTAAACACTTATTTGCAGTAACCCAATATTTCATAGTGGGAGTCTGAACCTGCAGAGCTAGATTAATCTGTTTCTTCTTTACGCAGGCCTTATAAAGAAAGTAATGTACTGGTACTGGTAAAACAAAACAACTGCAAAAATAACTGTAATATCCCAGGGGGGGATGAGTATCGCTGTGTGAATTCCCAACTGTCAGGGAAAACCTCCTAATAACTTCTGCTTCAGTGGGAGGCTGCAGTTTAACTGTTTACCATTCAATGCTGGCAGCTGCTGCCTGAAAGACAGACTCAGGTTTTGAGTCTCTGACAAGTCATGAAATCTTATACAGGGGTTTGTTACAAAGACCCAAACTGACGGAGGATTAACATCTGATTACATTTTATTCCTCAAGATTCAACACACACCACCACATAATGACAACGTAAAAAAGTTTCTTGGAGAATTTTGCAAATTTATCAAATAAAAAGTGAGAAATCACATACATAAGTATTTGCCGTGAAGCTCAAAATTGAGCTCAGGTGCATCCAGTGTTTCCACTGGTCATCTTTAGGATGTTTCTGGAGCTTAATTGGATCCACTTGTGGTAAATTCAGTTGATTGGACATGATGTGGAAAGGAACACATACATCGCACAAGGTTTTTACAGCTTTGTCATTATAATTGTTAAAGTAAACCTTCTCTGCAAAATATTTTATGAATCACTAAACATATTAATGAGACTTTGATAAACTTTTGAATTCAACCCCTTTTACTATTTGGCCACCACAGTTAGAATTTCTTATGGTAGTGACTGTGAGTCACTCACTTTACTCTGAGCACTAACAGGTATGACTTCTATCAAGGAATACTTGGTCGTTAAAATACCATTTGAATTTGTACAAATGTATCAGTTCTAACACCACAAATTATGTGGAATAACTATTTGCATAAAATGCTCTGAAAAAAGCTCGTTGAATTCTCATTCTTATTTTCTCTTCAGCGTCTAGAAGGAAAACAAATGATTTTTTTTAAAGGGAGAAGAGATCATGTTGCTCCACAGCTTTTCAAAGTGATGTATTATCTTCTTATTGATTGAGATTCTTGTTGACAAATATTATGACAGCAGGGTGAGCGAGCACTCTGGGTCAACACAGGATACATTTCTTTGCAGTTATTTTTAAAATAATATTTTAGATGACTGAGGGTAGATAGTTCTCAGATCCGAGGTTGTATGTAATTATTTCAGTTTCACATATATCTAACAATCCTCTCGTGACATAATACAGTAAACACAATTTAAGAGTATTATTTGATGTCATTTTTGGGTGTTTTTTATTGAATAGATTTGGTTTTTCCAACACATTTCTCTCAAATTTGCAATATTTCTCATCTTTTAGCTAAAAACAAATATTTTTCCCCATGCCTTTCTCTCTCTCTCCACCGTGACTCCTCACTGATCGCCCCCTCCTCAGCTGAATTACTTCACACCTGCTTCTAATTAACCAATTAGGTCTCCAATGTACAGTAACTGTTTTTCAGCTGCAGGTGTTTTAAGGAGCCAGTATGCAGAACGGACTCGACACCCCTAAGACTCAACGTAGTCCCACTAAACTATGTTGTTTTTTTCTTTTTCTTTTTTGTAATCTAAAAAGCAACATCTGCACTTTTTATTTATTTATTTGCACTGTGAGACCCCCCCGCTGTGAAAATTGTACAACCTGTATCACTGTCACGGCTCATTAGTGTAGCTGAATGGAACTTGTGCGTTTCAGGTTTTTATTGAATGATTTTTATTTTATGTGTCATTTTCTCATGTTACATTTTGCTCTAAAAGTCTCTAAAAGTGAACATTCCCTCAGAGAGATGGGTAGCACAACGGGGGCAGCTGATGAACAAATAGTTTTCTCTTTTTTTTTGCCATTTAATCACTTTGATGCACTCTCGGTTATTTTAAACTAACATGGTGTCTCTTTTCTAACATGTACTGCTGTTCCATCATAAATTCAATTAATGCCCATTCTCTGGAAAAAAAATAATGATTACACGCTGTTCTGGAGACAGCTCTCACACTCTGTTGCTTTTTTTTTTACCATGATGCAAAGGGGTGCAAAGTAAAGTGGGTAGATTGAGGGATGCAGGAGTAAATTTGCTTCACGCCAAAATGACAAGCAGAAATGAACAAAAATCTAATCGGAAAAGCTGCTTTACAGATTTACAATGACAAGTGATGCTCACTCACTATACAAGCAGTGAAAATCACACCTGAATGTTTCAAATCTGCAAACAAATTTTAATGTCTAACAAAGGTAACCTGAGTACATTCAAAATGCATTTTTTTTAAATAATGACTTTGTTTATTAAGAGAACAAAGCTCCAAACAATCCTGGCCCTGTGTGAAAATGTAATTAACCCCTGAGCCTAATAACTGGTTGTAACCTTTGGAGGCAACAACTGCAATCAAGCGTTTTGTGATAACTGTTAATGAGTCTCTCACATTGCGGTGGAGGAATTTGGTCCCACTTTTCTTTACAAAATTGTTTTTTAAACAGCTTGTTTAAGAGCAAAGGTCAGACATTATTTTTTTGATTGGATGGTAGAGAATAGAAACAATTACAGCAACACGTCCAGGTCCTGAAGCAGCAAAACAGACCCAGACCATCAGATGTTTTCTTTTTTCACTGTTGGCCTCAACGTGACCTTTTCAACCCCACTGTCAGGTCTGCCAGACAATCATGAACATGAGCATGAAAACAGATAGCTGTGCTCTTCGCTGTGCAATCCTTCCCCATATGCCAATGGCAAACACGTGCCCAGAAACTGCTTTGAAATAGGCTCTTAGAGCTGGCACGCCCTCGTGGTGAACAGGATGCACAAGCTCAAAACAACCAGATGATGACACCATGGGAGATGGGAAAGGAGCAAGAGCTGGTCGGTCTACTGGCATTTATTCATCGATGAACATTCAAAAGAGTTGTTACGATCACCAGGAGAATCTTAAGCACATTCACTTTAAATTAAATAAAAAGAATAAGGAATCATGTTAAATACAAAGCTGATTAATGTCACATACAGAAGCACATCGTTGCAAAGAGGAGAAGACAAGCAGTTTCCACTTCTAGCCCACACCCAGACGCTCAATGAGATCATTTAAACAAGTCATTGACCTTTGGTTGTTTGGAAACCTGTGAGAAAATAATGATAGGTAATTTACATATTGTTAAACCCTTTAATCTCTGTTTTGGCCTTTGTAGAAAAGTTGGTTGTCTACGTTGAAGAATATTAAGAAAGAAGAAACAAAGAGGAGGTAACAGCAGCTCCAGGGGATGACCTTCCCTCAGGCAGAAATAAAAGGCATGGTCAAAATCTAATCTGCATTGTGAGATGTTTTTTAGGGGTTTTGTTGGGAGAGGAAGGAAGGGAGAAAAAGCTTTGAGGAGACACAGAAACTCAGGGAAGATGTGTATAAATTTTTAATCATCGTGGTTCTCTCCAGAGAGACAATTATGCATAAAGTAGTTTTAGGCGACTAGGCATTAAGAAGAGTTTGCGCTTAATCACCTTTATGCCAAAGTACAAAATAATTGGCAAAAGTCTTTATGAGGTAGAAAATTCATAATGCAGCTGTTCTGTTCTTTAATGCTCACTGTGTTGGCAGCAACAAATCTGAAAGGCACTTTTATTTAACATTCTTGAATGAGGATGAGTTCTGTCCCCTTCAAACCTGCTGTCCAAAAACAAATTACCGTCTATCTGCTTTTCATGTTTTGCTCCTATAGTGTGACGCTGGAATAAAATTAGCTTTTTATTGCACACCAAAGTCAAATTTTTTTTGGGATTATAGCTTTGTGTGGTCTGTGGCTGATTTTTGGAGCCAGCTGTTACATGACACAAAGCAATACGTTCCCATTAAACATCCCCATTGGATGAATTGAAACAACTGGTTTTTACAGCAAATTATATCACTTCAAAGCAAAGAAATTATATTATGTGTGCAGAAAAAATGTACAAATATCACTCAGTGTATTAATTTATTTATTTTGCGTTAATGTAATATAAAATACTGAGTGCAAATCCTGTACTGGTTGGTCAGTTTCAAAAGGAAGAGGGCAGAAATGAAGATTGTACTGCTTTTTTCAGGAACTGGTGAACCATGTAAGACATGTGTAGTACAATACAACTTTGTTGCTGTTTGATGGTCCGTAAAAAACACTGTTAGTAGAGTTTCAGCAGCTTCTCCTTTGCCTTTCCTCTGAGCTGAATGCCTCAGGGTGAGGCATTAACTGCTGCACGGAGCGATGGAGCTGCATCACTTTGCCGTTAACCACCCATCGTTTGCATCACTGTGCCAGCCACCCATCGGAGATCAACTCTGATCTGATGGGTAGCTGCTGAGTCACCCTGCTGAGTCCAAGGCGCTCAAGTCAGAATGCTGAAAAAATGTAAATTACATCTTCATTTTCATTTGAATGGCTTTACAGCTTCAAATACCAAGAATTACATTCTTTCAAAACCAGAATGAGACAAATCTGTCTTGGAGATGGGTGCTTCCGAGATCTGCACATGGCCTGGTCCCAAAGGAGGGAACATTTCACATATTTAAACCATGACTCATGCCTACAATGTGATCTTCTGGATCAACTTCTCTGTCTTTTGCTATTTTTGAATTACCCAAGGCCACTATGACTCAGTTAGAGCAACCATACACCAATCTATTTTTAAAATGCATCTATATGATATCATGACCCATCAAAGTGCACGTGCTTCACCACAGACCAGAATAATAATAACCATGTGTGTGATGTGTTGCATGTTGTTGTAAACATGGTGCCATCAGTATAAGCTTTAATAAAACAAAAATGCATCTGCAGCAGAAAAAGAAAACACATTAAATATGCTTTAATATAATTATCACTCAGTGAAAATTGGTTTATTGCAGGTGTTCTTGGATCATCTGTTGAATATTTGTAAATTAAGAGTTTCTCATTTGCATTTGGGAGAATTTAAGCCATTTACCAAATGCAAATCTAACAATTTGTGATGTTATTTTTCTTCATTTGAACTAAACTGACTGCACAATGACAATGTCATTGAAAGTAAGTAAGAACCCCTCTAAAATTAACTGCAGTGCTACAGCTGAAATTCTCTTTCCATCCCTCCCCTCCCTCCCTCTTTCTCTCTCTCTCTTTCTCAAGAAAAACAAAATTGCAAAAGGGAAGAGAGAGATAAGGGTTACTTGCTGTAAACCTCTGGGCTTAGTTCAACAGCACTGCACTGGAAAAACTGGCACTGGTGCAGGTGTAGCAGCAAAGAGGCATTAATTATCACACACTAACCTGCCAAGGTAGAAACTGCGTGCTGCCACTAGAGGTTTTCCTTGGAATATTCACATGTTGCAATGCTGCAGTGTCCAAATAAAAATATTAATCAAATAAATAAGAAGTGGTTTACAAAAATCTGCCTTAAACCCAACAGTACATTCAAGATAAAGTCTAGTTTGTTCTGCTATCAACAGACCTGTGGCAAAATCACAGTAAAACACGTTTAAACAGTGCCCTCTTCTGTCCAAAACAAATAAACAACAACAACAAAAGGAAACTTGCACATGCACGATGCCTTCCATTTTTTTACTTGTTTTATGCTATGTATTTTGCCAAAAGTCAAAAGGGAAATCTCTCAACTGATTATTAGAAATAATTTAGTGTACACAGCATGGGGACAAATCTTAGACATGTGAAACACACCATAAAATAATGGAAAAAAGTTTAGTATTTCTATGTAAATGTATTATTAGTATTTCCCAAATGTATTATTGTTGATCAAATTACCATAATATAATTTTAAGTTTAATGCAAAACATATTTAAACAAGGAATACATTTCTTTAAAAGTTGCAATTGATTAAATATGTAATAAAAGATGTAACGCCTTATAAACTTTTGAAATAGTACTAAAAGCGTAGCTGCTAAACAATGTTGAAATCAGCACTATTGCCCTGAGATAAAACAGAACCGCTGCAGTGCTTTAGCTCCTCCAAAGGTGGCGCTGTGGCTCTTTTATCCTGAACTGGTCCTTTAAATCTGACGTATCAGTTTTCCTCCACGTTGGCCGCTCATGCGCAGAGACATTTGTCACCTGCTGGAAGTCACAAACGGGAAAGGAAGTCTGGCCCTGAATGTTTGGCTAAATATCAATTAGGATACTGCGCTGACGGATAGTAAATATCTTCTGTACAGCTCGTAGCTGCGTCGGCGTGATAAAATGTTTAAAAAGCTGAAGCAGAAGATAAACGAGGAGCAGTCTCCGCAGAGGAATGCGCAGTCAGCTCAGCAGGCCCAGGTTTGTTTCTGTGTTGCTCAAAGCTAACTAAGCTAACATCTGTTTACACTGCAGCTTAGTAAACTAGCTGCCAGGTCACTGAAGTATAGTTCCTAATTTGAAACGAGTGCTTTGTAATGTGTCATTTTGATAACTGTGTATTCCGCCAACATTACTTGATATAATTGACAGTGGTTAATGTTCATTTAGCTGTGTAGTTGATATATGTTGAAAGGGAAACTTTGAACTGGTAATTCTTGTTGTACCCGGTAGAAGAACGCATTAGCAGGGAGTGATCTATGAAGTTTGTCCTAGACAAAATACCAGTTACATTGACAGTAGCTCATCGGTGTGACTGTTTATTTTGTACCAAGTAAAAGTCAGCTGACAGCTTTATTTGACTCTCACACATCCTGCATTCCCCAATTTTTGTGCAAAAACAGCATAATGTTTTTAAATAGAAAAATCAGTATTTCGCCATTGTTTTGTCTCGGGATGCACCGACTGGTTTTAAAGGCCGTATTTTTTAATTTTTTTTTAATTTTAATAATTAGAGAATAAAAATTCTGAAAGTCAGTACTTCCATATGAAAGGTCTGTTTTTGCCAATGTGATGGTGAGTTCATGGACCAGGGAAAATGTCAGATTTTTTTCTTTGCTGCATGATTTTTGAGTTAGATAGCTGGCTGATAAAGCCAAACATGTTAATTAATGACAGATTCCTATCACCAGATAATTTGAAAAAAATTGATGCATCTCTTGATGCATCCTTCTTTCTCTAAGTTGCCATTACTTTTTTAAATTGGGTAATTACAACGTTAAACACAGTAAGGCTTCTTTCAATCTAATGATCTATTTCACAGTTTTGGTCTTTTCAAAATTGAAACAACCAGCAGAAAATGTGTGGCTTATCAAATCATTAGAGGTGAAGCATATCAGATAAAATATTTAAATTTAAATTTTGTGGGATTTTGTTACTTTTGTTTTTATTTTGTCTTTTAAATAATGTCTTAATTTTCCCTGTGTTATTAGATTGGCAGCGCAGACCGGCGCAGCAGCCAAACCCCCCCTTACCATGATGGCTCGCCCTCTCCCAGTGACCGAGAGGTGAGCATGGAGCCAGTCTTTAACAGATTTTTGTCTGTGTACAGTTGAATACAGTATGTGTGCTTGTGTTTAGGCTGCAGCCTGCATCTCCCCAGCTTATATTCTGATTTTCTTTCCAGAATATTTTTTTGTCAGTCCTCAAAAATTTGTCAAGTGTTTTGATTATTGGTGTACCAATAACAGACCAGGGACCTTATTTATATAACATTGTGCAGAATCTTTACTAAAAGTCTACTCAAGCTCAGAAAAATTCCAACTTTATACATCTTATTCTTCCTAGAACTGTGAGCAGGTGATTTTGGATCATAAGCATCATAAGCGAGCTTTATAAATGAGACCCCAGACCTGTCAGGAATTTCCCCTATTTTGACATTAAGTTTATGAGTCATTTAAAGTAGTTTTTGTTGCTTTCTTTGTGAGGACTTAAGAATTGATTTTGCAGATGTACCATACTAACATTGTGAAGTAGAATTTTGCAGGGCAATTAGTACCAAGTTCCTATAATTTTTATGTTGGTTTCACATCATTTCTAGTTTTCTAGGTGGAGTTCAGGGAAATGTTGATATTTATTAGGTGCCCTTTTGCTTAGAAACTTTGCAGCATATATAACATGACAGTATTGGAAATAGAAGAGCACAATACATTTTATTTGTTGTATTTTAGATGCTGAAACATAATTGTTTTTGAAAATTTCAGCCAAGAGGGATTTTCACTTAGAAACTAAGCCACGGGTATTGTTACAGTGGGGGGGAGCGGACTGTATTTCAGTACGTGTATAAATAATTCATGTTTCTTTCTTTCAGTGTTTTTCTGTCTCTGGTGATTAGATGCTTTGCTCCATTGAATATGGACAAATACGTTAAATATTTCTTTGATAAATCAGAGAGAATTAGAAATGCAGAGTTTTTGTTGCTGCATGTAAACCTGAATAAAACAGTCTGTTAATATCCAGATACATTTTCTACATCTCAAACATAATACAACACTTTCTGGAGTGCTAATGAAGCCCTTGCAGTTAGAACCCTGTGCTCTAGTTTATTATATTTATTTAAAATACAGATGTACTGTTGTTCTTCAGCCTCATGCACCATCAACATAGAAGCATCTGATGACATTGCAGCATCTTTTCTTCATCTCACAAATCTAACACTTTGACATCTTCACTTTTATGAGTGTTATTGCAAGTAGATTAAATTTGTTTTTAATAAAAAATGTCAAAAAGAAGATGCAAAGAGAGATGTCAAACTGTATTTATTCTGTAGATTTTATTTAGGTGATACAATTTTCAGCTTTTTTCTTCCAGTTCATGTGTCTCTCCCTCTTTCTCACTTTATGCTTTCTCTTTATCATCCATCTCTCACGACCAGCTTCGTCCAGACAGGCTGGCCACACACTCCCCTCGGCGCTGTTTCACTCTCATGGTGTTGTTTTTCTCATTGCTCTTTGTGTCCCTCTCCTTTCCCCACCTTTCGTCCCGTTACTGCACTGACGGGGTCAGGTGCTGGCTGGGATGATAGCAGAGCCCGCTTTTCTCTCTGAGTATACTATCTTTGCTCTGGACCATTCAAAACGACCCAAAACGGCCCAGGTAGCCAGTGTGGTGAGTTTGTCCTCACTTCCTGCCTCTTCCTCTTCCTCCTCTTCCTCCTCCTGTCCCGTTCCTTCCTCCCGTCTTCTGTGCGTTCGGGGAATTGGTAGAGGACTGTGACCCAAGTAGGGACAGCTTGTTCCCTGATTTCTGTCTCCTGTTTGCATTGAATTTAGCAGCAAGAAGGCATCTCGTATGTAGGTCAACCCTGCATCTAATGGAAGATGTGGTTTAGATTGTGGAATAGTCTTCTGTGCTTTCTGCCCTGTGTTGGTTTATTGCCCCACCCTTTAGTTACCAAAGCTTGTCAAAGAATGAAATACTTTTTGTTTTTAGGTAGCTTTAGTTGCTTGCCTTTTAGACCCTTAAGACCCCGCTTTTTGCCCCATCTCCCAGCACGTCTGTTTAATTGGAGAGTTAAATTTGTATTTATAGGGTTGATTTTTAACAAGGTTAAATTGTTTTTAACTCTTCCAAGTAAACAGGTCAAAACCCCTTACCGAGTGCCCCGTAGCTTTAAAAAATGCTTTTTTGAATTGTTTATGAATAAAACATTATACATTTGTATAACCAGGTCATCATGATTAATTAGCAGTTGATAATTTTAAAAAAACTGCTTTAAATGTAACTCACTACAAGGTGCCAGTTAAAAGTTTTGGACATTTAAAAAAAATGTCTTAGTGAGTCTAAAACATTTAACTGGTGCTGTATAAATTTAACAAATCATGTAACCACTGACCTTTAATTACATACATTCATTGTGTTTAAGTGGACTATGTTTAACTTTGGGAGTGTTTCCTAATTCAAATAAAGGCCCTCCTGTAAAGGGAGCATTTCATCATTCAGCATTATGTCCACATTAAGTTTGTTTAACAAACAGTCTCCAGTTTGCATGAATTTGAACACGTCACCTCTGTATTTCAATGTAAACAGTGCTCTTGCACAAAGCTTAGTGCCAGCTTGGTGAACGTCAGGAGCTGTGAAGAGGAAAGTTATTAAAAAAAACTTTTGTTTTAATTTTATTTATATTGATTATTGTGAAAATACATTTTTTTCTTAATGAATATCTACAAAGAATTAGTTGGAGTGTTTTTGTAATCAAATTTTATTACTGGATCAGATTGTTGATCAGTTGTCTGATGGCAAAAACCTTAAAAGTAAATTAAGTTGAATTGATGTAAACATGTTGAGTTTTGGTTCAGTTTGTCAGAATGAGCTGGAGGAGACTGAGAAGAGATTTAATGATCTGTGAATTAGTAACAACCTGAATGAGCTGCCTGGACCGTAGTAAGATACCAGTCACAATTAAAAAAAAAAAAAAAATATATATATATATATATATATATTACATACATTTTAAAGTCAACAGTTATTGCTGTTATATAAGTAATTCTTCCTGAATTTGAAAGAATTTGGTAAATAATCCATCAGCCCTTTTGATTATTTACATCTCATTGTCATGTTCCAACATTATGTCCTCACATAATGTTGATGTCTGAATCTTTTCATATAAATCCTATTAAACATTCATTTTCTTTTTCATATAACAAATAATTTTACGTGTAGAAACTTATTTTATCAGCTCTGCTTGTCTGATGTATTTAGTTGCCTCTGTGGGTCAGAACTGCATTAAAATCAGTTTCTCATTGATAAGTCTTTGATGTAATGTTGAGATGTGTGATAACAACATGTGTGCTGTTGTACGCTACTATTTCATAGGTCATTATCTGGTTTTTACCATAAAACGAACAAGCAGTCAGCTAGTACGTAAGATGTGAAAATTCAGAGGCAATACTTAATGTTTTGTTTTGTTCCCTAAAAACATGTTTTAAGTTTACTTTCTTTATGATTTTTTTTTTTCCCTGAAGAAGTTTAAGGACTTTGTTTACATTTCTGTTTACTGCTCCTATAAGTCTCCATGTGGTGTTTGATGCTTATTAATTCAGATAATTTTGTGTCTGATTTGTTACCTTACTGTGGAGATTTATTTTTTAAATCACTGACCTTATGCCGTCTCTGCTTTGGAATATGAAACTTGGCAGGAGCATTTGTGGTTTTTTGTTGCACTAAAATGCAACAACTAGGGTTGAGAATTATCTTATGAGAAAGAAACAAATAATCACAAGTTATCAACTTGCTCTGTAACTCAGAAGAAGGAGTAACTTGGAGCTGGACAAGTGAGGAGAAGACCGTCTTTCTCTGATGCTGCTGATAACACGTCAACTAAACCAACTAAGCTGCAAAATATCAACTTACTTCAATTAAACCTTTGTGCTCCTGTGATACAGCTTCACACGGCACTGCAGAGCATCTTTAATTCAACTACTAGCTGCGCTGCTTGACTTTAATGTGTGTGTCTGTCCTGACCTCATGGCTGTTCTCTAGATTAACGTTTTAACCCCTCTTTTGTTTATTGTACAGTAGAGATGCCTTCTTTTATGTATTTAACCCCTGTCTTTCCAAATTGCATGAGGGTACCCATTGCCCCTGCATTGCTCCCAGCAATACTAATATTGCTCCCTCCAGAGTAATCAGGGAGAGCCATGCTGGGTGTGGCTGACTAACTGGCCTGGGACAGGTTCATCTTCACAGCTTTTCTTTCTCTCATCGTGTGGTTTTATTCTGCAGAGTGCACCCAAAGGACCTGCAAGGTCTCCTAGAGGTAGCATCAATGGAGATGGAAGTGCTTCTCCTTATGTATGTTTAATTCATCCTCTATGACCCTTAAGCTCATTTAAAATTTTTGCACACCCATTGATACGCTCAATTTACTTTTTATGCATTCAACAGAGGGAGGAGTCACAGTCCTTTGCCCAGAAACTGCAGCTGAAAGTTCCATCAATGGAGTCTCTGATTCGTGGTGGTGCAAGTCGAGCAGAAAACCTGTTCCGCTCTTCTTCTAAAGAGAACCTGGTTCGAAGCTCATCACGTGAATCGCTGACACCATTGGGAGAAAACGAGTCTCCTGCGGGCCCCACGTATGATCCGCCTTCAGATATCGAGAGTGAAGCTGAAGAACCACCAGGAAGTACCGAGTCTCTTTCTAAAGAGCAGCTGCTGCACCGCCTGCTTCAAGTGGAGAGTAGCCTGGGGAAGTACAGAGGGAAGTACTCAGAGGTGAGACACTCGCAGAGAATGGCTTCTACAAGATTCTAATTGACAAACTGTATTTAAAAAAAGCACATTTTCCTATCATGCAGCTGGTTACTGCGTACCGAACAGTACAACGAGAAAAAGAGAAAACACAGGTAATTTGGTTGATATTTATCCTTTATTAATATTTTTTCTCCTTATTGGTTTTATCCTTATACTTTTTTGGGAAACTAAATGGATTTTTGTTGTTACTCCACTCAGGCTATCCTCAGTCAAAGTCAAGATAAAGCTCTCCGCAGGATCGGAGAGCTGCGTGAGGTGACAAGTTCAAATAAGAGTCAGCATGTACCTTTTATTCATCAAAGTTGTACATGAGAGTAAATTTTGTGAATATTGTTTAGGAGCTTCAAATGGACCAGCAGGCTAAGAAACATCTACAAGATGAGTTTGATGCTGCTCTGGAGGAGAAGGACCAGATGATCACTGTTCTCCAAACACAGGTGAGTGTTCTGCAAGCTTATTTGGATTAAATCGGTGAAAAAGAGTACAGTTTGAATGACAGAGAGTAAATATTGAATAAGAACATTGTTATTGTTTCCTAAAGGTTGCTCTGTTGAAGAAGCGAGTTAAGGGGGTTTCTGAAGATGGCTCGCTCCCTGCTGAAGGAGAGGTTCTCCAGTCTGAGGCAGCTCAAGATTCTACTTCTGCCATGCAGAGTCCATTGAAAGAGCAAGAACTGGAACCAGAGAGCACTGAGGGCAAGCAGACCTTTTATCTAAACTATTCAAATGTGAATGTGCTGTCTGTAAAATGTATGGCATGCATCATGCATTTTATTTGTCTGGACAGGAGAGGGCAACAGCGATCCAACCAAACTCATGGATGCTCTGCAGAAGAGGGTGAAGAGGCAAGAGAACCTGCTGCAGAAATGCAAAGATGTGATGCGCACGCACAAGGACCGGAGCGCACAGCTGAGCAGTGAGAATGAAACTCTGCAGGAGCAGCTTCAGGAGCGACTACTGGAGCTGGAAAAGATGAAGGTGGACACACTGTGTTTTAACTGCATCAACACTGAATCGATGCCAAGTCTTGTTGTGACGCTAGATTATTATCTAGATAAATCTATAAAGTTTGAGGCTTGTTGATTTTTATGCTGAATTTCTTCATCAGAATTTAAAAAAAAAAGAAGAATCCAGATATTTCAAATTTTCTTCTCTGGGATGGACACTCAGAGGAATGTAATGTTGCGAGAAACTAGTTATGAAGAGGTTTGATCAAACTGAGGCGTGCTGTAAATGACTGAGCAGTGAGTGTTTAGGGCCATTAATCTGCTGCAGAATGTCTGCCAGAGTCTTTATGGTCCTCTGATAATGTGACTCCATTATCTCTGTGACACAGCAGATTGCTGTGGTTCTCAGTGTCCGAACATCCACATTCCCTGGCCCAGCTCCACATTGAGGGTTTATGTCATGTCAGCTTGACATGACTGAACCATTGTTTTCATTCAATTCAAAACATTTTGCTTCAGTGGTATGCTTGGCTTGTGTAGCATGTCCATAGCTGCTCTGATGTTTTATATCATGTGATAGCAGCTGCTTAAGGACACTGTGGTTGTGTGTTTGGATGTCATTTATTGCAGTTTTTTGTCTGTTGAATCTGTTTTGGAGGAATCAATCCTCTGGAGCAACCTGGAGGATGTTTCGGCAAATTCTATTCCTGATTCAGAGTTGATTCAGTTTCAGTTATTTGTTCCGAAATGGCCGATTTCAAAGAGTTCAGTTGATTTAGAGTATTTTCACTTTTGACAAAGTTACACACATTCATATTAAAAAATGACATGTCAGCAGCGTCCCACAGAGAGAAATAGGCTGCTATAGCTTCTAAAATCTACCAATATTAATTTAACATTTATTCACTGGATAGAAAAAAACATGTCATCCATTAAAATGAACTGTGGGTTAATAACTTGATACCTGAACAGAATACAGCTCTCACCTGATATACTGCCTGCATTTTCATCATTTTGCAATTTTTTTTTTGCTTTTTTAGGCACAATTTATTTCATTCAGATTGAAGTCATTAATGTAGAGACTACAATATTGTTAAAACGGTTAAACTGCCATTTAAAAAAAAAATGTCAGTTTTTAAAATAAAACCTGCTAGGAAGCAAGTTTAGGTCAGTTTGTTACCATGGAGGTAAACTCAGATTCACATACTTTCTTTCTGAAATGGAAAATAAAAAGTTTCTCTAAACTCAGGGTTAACTTACTTAGAATTTTCACATAATCTTTGTTCTGGAATGACCTACTGGTAACTTTTAACCCTCACCTCAGACACAATTAACCCCCATTCTGTCTTAGGGGGTCAAATTGACCCTAAAAGACCATAGGCCCAACAATAAGGACAATGCAAGGAATTAAAAAGGATATAAAAATATTATTTATTGATTCTCTCATGTTTTTCGTTCTTATTTTGCGGTTAAAAACAAGCAAACCAGAAATCTTTACATCTACCTACTTCATAGAATTTCATGTCATACGGTGCATAATCAAACAGCTAAAAACTAGAGGTGTCAGATTAGCGCGTTAATTACGATTAATTAATTACAGCCCTAATTAACGCGTTATTTTTTTTAATCGCGTTAATCGCATTTTTAATCGCTTGACCGTTTCTGCATGCAGTCTGCCGCTGCAGTGATGTGTGTGTGCTGAGCTGGTCGCCTCGCGGTGTTTGTGTGTCACTGGGCAGCTCTGTGAGGCTCAGAGCCCCTCACTTTCAGGAAGTGATCACGTGACCTACGCATGATGCCGAGACAAAACAAACAGCTGATGGCCATAGCGGTGTTATGAAACTGGCATCACCTTGTAGAGCGCTATTTATCTGACCCCGCTGCAACAGGAAGTGCAAATTAAAACGACCTGCTCATTTCACGAGCTACTCGACCGGAATGACCACCGTCAGCCCAGCACAGCTCTGATCACTGATTACACGTAACTGTCAGCTGGTTCGGTGCGCGACCGGCCGGCTGACAGCTTCCACTGCTTGTGGAGCGCCGTGCTGATCACTAGTAGCCTACACTGAGTGATCTGACGGACTACAATGGTTTATATTCAAAGCAACAGCGCGACGTGGCGCAGCGCTGATCGCTGGTGTATTTCAGCCTTAAATATCAGCTGGTCCGGTGCGCGACCGGCCGGCTCACAGCTTCCACCGCTTGTCCAGCACAGCTCTGACCACTGGTTACCAGTAGGCCTAGTACACCGCTGGACTGGCGGTGTTATGAACCGGTCCAGTCAGCGGTGCCCGATGGAAGACATGGACGTAGTTTGGGGGGGTTGCAGGGGGGACGTGTCCTCTGCTCGTTTTTAAAGTCAGTTTAGAGTCCTGTAGTTTTTACAGTCTAAAACAATGTTGCTCTATATTAAATGGATTCTGACTGTTGTTATTAGGTGTAGGGTTGATATTATGGCTCTTTTTAAACACTTCAGACCCTTTTCTCCACCTCCTCCCACCCCTGTATTCAAGTTGTGGCCCCCCCCCCACCTTTGAAATTTAAATTTCATTCTTGGTGGAAGATCAAATCAACTTTATTCATAGAGCACATTTCCTGCAGAGCAACACAATGTGCTTTACAGCAGATAAAACAGAACCTAAAATCAGATGAGGGGTTAACAGAGCTGCTGCAGACTGAGTCCACTGACCAAAGTAATGGTTGCACTGGGACTGAATCTGTTCAGGTCTGTTAAACACAATAAA
This sequence comes from Callopanchax toddi, assembly GCA_006937965.1. Taxonomy (NCBI): domain Eukaryota; kingdom Metazoa; phylum Chordata; class Actinopteri; order Cyprinodontiformes; family Nothobranchiidae; genus Callopanchax; species Callopanchax toddi. The sequence continues at coordinate 3,551,074 of SSNR01000024.1, forward strand.
TGACTTCAGAAAGACACTTTATGTTGTTCTATATCAATCTACTGGTCTGACACAGTCATTTAATGAATTTAAATGACAATAACTCAAGAGGAGGCCTTTCTTTAGCCATTTCTTTAGATGCGATTAAAAATGCGATTAATTAGATTAATTAATTACAGATCATAATTAATTAATCGCACAATTTTTTTAATTGCATGGCAGCACTACTAAAAACATTTTATCTCTTTATCATTTTGTGTAGTAATATTCAGTAAATCTGTGGACTCGAAGAGACATGACTGCTGCCTCATGGTACTGCTGTGATGCTGGGCTGTAATTTGGGTCTATTTGTTGGTTTAGCTGGACTTATTTGGTTTTGGGGTGAGGCATCCTGGGAGGTGGCGAGAACATCACATCACAAGTTGTATGATCAGAACATACAGAGGAAATGATTAATAAAATCAGAAGTGTTATGATTAAATGTATATTTATCTCAGTTAAACATATAACATTTTTATTTAAATGTTTTCTGTTCAAAGGAACTTCACACAACAGAAAAGACCAAGTTAATCACTCAGCTGCGAGATGCCAAGAATCTCATTGAACAACTGGAGCAGGATAAGGTGAGTGGGAGCTTTTTAAACCTTTCTCACATTTTGATTCAATGCTTATTTAAATGTTACTAGTTTTAGTATCAATTCATGCATAAATAAATGGTTAAAATTCAGATTTTCTTTGCAACTCTTTTAGGGAATGGTCATTGCTGAGACGAAGCGCCAGATGCACGAGACGCTGGAAATGAAAGAAGAAGAGATCGCCCAGCTGCGCTCCCGGCTCCATCAGGTTACTGCTCAGAAAGAAGAACTGCAGGAACAGAAAGAAAAGGCTGAGAAATCAGGTGAGTATAATCAAGTCTGAAATCATACTGGAAAGAAATCTCCTGGAACTGGTAAGGATGTGTTCCGTTGATGTCCCAAAGCTTTTGAGGAGCTCGAACGGGCTCTGGGCGTAGCTCAGAGGGCAGAGGAGACCCGAAAACAGCTGCAGGTTCAGCTGGAGGAGCGAGTGAAGGAGGTTGAAAGAGCCAGTGAGGAAGAGAGGAAGAGTCTTCAGCAGGAGCTCACACGTGTCAAGCAGGAGGTTGTCACCATCATGAAGGTCAGAACTTATTTATGAAGTATTTTTAGTCACACCATGTTTAATTATTGTACATTTAAACATGTTTTCTGGCATAAAGTAAATGAAAAACAGATGTATATCATGACATTTTATGTACTTTTAATCAACATGTGATCAACATGTGTGCAATGTGACTTTTTATTCCTATCAGAAATCTTCAGAGGAAACTGTGGCTAATCTGGAAAAGACCCACAGTGAAGCAATGGCTGCTAAAGAGGAGGAAATAAAAGAAAGAATCAGCAAAGCAGTGGTAGGTGTCAGCTCTTAGTATTTCAAATTTAATAGGAAATCAAGTGTTTAAAATATATTTTGTTTGCACACATTTTTGCTGCTTAGGAGCAGTGCAGGGAGGAGTTTGCTCATTTATCTAAAGAGCAAGAACAACAGGCCTGTCTTGCTCTGGAGGATGTAGAGCTGCAGAAAACAGCCGTGAGGACAGAAGCTGATAGCAAGATTCAAGAGCTCCAACTGGAGCTCGAAACTGCAAGAACTGTGAGCTTTTTGCTTTTTAAAGCCTTTATAAAAGTTCTGTGACCTGATAAAGCTGCACCTGTTAACTGTTTCTGCTTTAACTAAAACTTTTAACAATGTTGAACATATGAATTTGTGTGTGTGTGTGTGTGTGTGTGTGTGTGTGTGTGTGTTCTCACAGATTTATTAATGCATTTTTAAATATTTGGTAACTCCATACAGGCTTGTTGGAAAGTTTTCCAGTTAAGTCATGTTTTTGTAGCGGAGTTGGATTTTGTATTTTAATTTAACAACCTACATTTGATGTGATTGCAGAGGATATTGGAGCTGGAGAGCTCTGCTGACAAGATTTCACAAGATGAATCCAGTCTGTCTCATGAAATGTCTAGTCAGCTGGAAGAGCTGAAGAATCAACACAAAGAGCAAATCACTGCGTTACAAGAAAAGCATCAGGAGCAGCTGGAAAAGCACAAAAACTCTCTAACTGAGCAGCATAACGCTGATCTTGAGGAGCTCAAGGAGAAACACAAAGCTGAAATGGAGACTATCCTGAAGGATAAAGATCTGCAATTCCAAGCTCACGTTGAAGACATGAAGCAGAAGACTTTAGAAAAGCTGGATGCAAAGCAGGCTGAGTTAGAGTCACTTTCTGATCAGCTTTCAGAGGTTTTGCAGGGGAAACAACTTCTGGAGGAAAAGCTGGTGGCAGCTGGAGAGGCTTCTAGAGTCACTCAAGAGGAAATTGAAAGAAAGTTTCAAGATCGGGTGTCAAAGCACAATGTTGAGCTTGAAAACGTCAAACACGAGCATGAACAGTCACTTGGAGGAGTAGAGAAAACTCTGAAGCAGGAGCTTAATGCACTGAAAATTATTCTGAAAGAAAAGGAAAAAGAGATGGAACAATTCATTTTAAAAGAAAAAACACTACAAGAGGAATCTAATTCAGCTGCAAAGGATTTAGAAATTAGGTTAAAAGAATTTGAAGAACTTCAGCAGAGATTATTACAAGCTCAACAAGAAAATGAGAGCTTCAAGGAGTCTAACGCAGCGTTAAGTAAGATCTCAGAGGATCTGGATCAGTGTAAGAGGGAGCTGACTGATCTGAAGCATAAGTTAGATTTAGCAAATGGTGACTGTCAACAAAAAGAGAAGTTGCTCCAAGAAATGGAGCACCAGTTAAATGAAACACAAAAAGAGCTCTCGGAGAAGGAGAAGATTCATACAGCAGAACTGGACAGAAATCTGGAGGAACAAACGCGCCTCAAGAAACAGCTGGATGATGATAAAGTTGCTCATGAGGAGAAGCTGAAGAACATTAAAACAGAGCTGGAGTCTAAGCTGAAAACACAGGAAACAAAAATGGAAAAGTTCAAACAAAAGGCCAAAGAAATGCAGGAGAACTTTAAGAAAAAGCTCCACCAGACTGAAGAGAAAATGAAGAAGGAGCTTGCAAAAAAAGAGACGGAGCTTCAGCAGAAAGAGCAGCAAGTTCAGGAGAAAATTGTGGAAATGGCTCAGAAAAGTTCCCAGGGCCTCAGCAGCACCGTGTCAGAGCTGCAGGCCAACCATAAGGAGGAGCTGGAGAAACTGCATGCCACCCAGAAGCGTGAGGTTGAGGAGTTGGAACGTCGCTGGCAGGAGAAGCTGGCACAGCAGGAGGAAGAACTCGTAGAGAAACATTCACTTTCACTACAGGAGAAGCTTCAGGAACTGGAGGAAATATCTCTGCAGTTTAGCAGAAACAGAGAGGAAAATGAGAAAGTACTGAGTGATCTAAAAGAGGAACTGGCAATCCGAGGAACCACAGTTCAGAAGCTTCAAGAAGAACTTAACGAAGCAGCGGTTAAGCTTGAAGGTTTGTCTCAGAGTGAAGCGTTGCTGAAAGAGCAGGTGGAGTCAGCAGAAAGAAACCTTAACCAGGCTCTGAATGAGAGAAATGCTCTGCAAGATGAGCTGAAGAAAGCAGAGGAAGAAAGCAGGGAGAACATCAAGATTTTGTCAGAGAAGCTAAACGAAGCAGAAAACCAGTTTGAAGCTTTGAAAAATTCCAGACTCAGTGAAACTGAGGACTTTGAGAGTAAATTTAAGGAAACTTCCATTCAGCTACAAGCCAATGAAGCTGAGTTCCAGCAGCAATTAAATATGATCATCAACAAAATGGACCATTACTGTCAGGAGGTTCAGTCTAAAATAAATTGTTCTTCTAATGAATTCCAACAACGAGTAGAGTGTCGGGTAAAAGAGCTGAGTGATAGACTGCTGTGTAGTCAGGAAAAGGTAGGGCATGTCAAAACCACTTTCTTCACTAAGGAAGGTAGAATTTGCACTTTAGAGGAGAATCTTCGCCAGCACACGGAGGAGAATAAAAATCTATGCATTTCATTAGAACAGATGACTGCTCAGGTAAACGTCCACTTGGAGCACATTAAAGCCTTAACACACGAGAAGGAGAATCTTTCTCTGTCCATCAGTGAACACGTTCAGAAAATCAAGGAGCTGAACGAAGCAAACGGAATCATATCAGAAAGTCTGAAAACAAACGGGCTGCACATCACTGACTTGGAAAGCATCGTCACAGACTTGAAAAACCAGCTTGCAAGTAGCATAAAAGACAAGGAGGAAGCCATAAATCAGCTGAAGCAGCAGAATGAAAAGGAGCGACAACAGGCTGCAGCTCAGATGAAGGAAAGCATTGAGAGATTAGAGCAGGAGAGGAAGTGTGCTTCAGAGGAGGCAGATGCACTCAGAAGCAGCCTGTCTGACAACGAGAAGGAGGCAGAGACAAAGTTCTCCCAGGATGATTACACTATTAAATCTCTGCAGACAAGGCTCGAAGAGCTGGAGAAGGAGATATATGAAAAGAATGAAGCTCTGCAAAGGTTGTCAGCAGCTATTGACAATCAGTCTATCAGCAAGTCTGAGATGGATCAGGTGTTGAGTGAAAAAGAGCAGAAAGTCAGTGACCTTACGTCAGAGCTTGATGGATACGTCACTCGACTTGGTGAGCTTCAGGAGCAGTTGGCCCTAAAGACAAAAGAGTGTGAACAACTTGCATCCGACCTCAAACAGCAACAAGATATCAGGGAGAACGAGAAGAGAGAGTTAGTGGAGCAGCTGCAGACGCAGTGCACACAGAACGGTAATTTGGAGCAAGAGATGGTGGGAAGGTTGCACTCGCTTGAGGAGGAAAACCAAAAGTGTAAACACACGCTCGAAAGTCAAAGGGAGGAGTTTGAAAGGATGAAGGATGAAATTATCAAGAGCAAAGAGGAGAGTTTAAAAGAAACCGAAGAAAGACTGTCTGCAGAGAGTGCTCGGAAAGTATCGGAGCTGAAGAAGAAAGCCGAGCAGAAAATTAGTCAGATTAAAAAACAGCTGACTGCACAGCTTGAGGAAAAAGAGCAGATGATTAAGGCTCTTCAGAGTAGCCTGGAGGAAAACAAGAACAATGAAGCTTTGGGCAAAAAACAAATAGAAACATTAGAAGAGAAAACAAAAACACTCGAAGAAGCTCTTTTAAAGGTCACAGAAGAGCAGGAGGAAAACCTCAAACAGATTCAGAATAACGAGAGTCTGGAGAAGGAAAAATCTTTAGAGGAATTGAGAGTCACGTATGAGGACAAGTTGACGTCACTTCAGAAGGATGCTGTGCAACAGGATGAGCTAAAAGAGACGGAATCAGCACTGCGTGAAGTCCAGGCAAAGCTAAAAGAGGCTGAGGAGCAGAATCAAAGCCTCCTCGCAGAAATAAATCATCTAAAAGAGGAAATATGTGAGAAAGAAGCCCAGCTCAATCAGCATGAGGCGACTACAAAGACTGTCCAGAGTTCATCAGCGGCTGAGGTGAAGGTGGAATGTAGCAGCGTTCAGCAAACCGCAAGCATGATGGAAAACGAGATGGGCAATCACTCTCCAACACAAAACCTAGAGGATGATAAAGATTCTTTACAAGAACTCAAAAGTAAACTTAGTCAGATGAAAAATGAGAGGGAAAAAATCCAGAAGGACTTCAACAGGTTACAGAAGGACATGAGACTTCTGAGGAAGGAGCACGAACATGAGCTGGAGTGCATCAAGAAAGAGCTGCTGGTGGAGAATGAGAACAAACTAAAGTAAGTTCATGTTACCTGTGTAAATCCTTCATTCGTTCATGTACAGATTTTATCATTTTTTTATGATGCCATTATTTTTTTACTGCTCGTCTTGATAGACTGGAGTTAGAAGACACACAGCTGAAACACAACTCTGCTATAAAGCAGTTAATGAGGGAGTTCAACACACAAATGGCTCTGAAAGAGAAGGAACTTGATACATCTGTGAAGGAAACCATTGGTGAGACAAAAGCATCATTTATCTGTTTAAACTGATGAGATTCATAGTTATTTGAAGTAGGAAACCTCAATAGGTAATTAGTTGTAGATAGATTATTCTGTTTTGCATTTATCTGCAAATAAGTCTCCTAAAACATTTTAAAAAAGCTAAAATGATTGATGTTTTGTACAACAGCAATTGTACAATTAACATATTATTAAATCTAGAGCAAGCACATCTAAAATCTGTTTTTTTCTTCCATTTTTCCCTGACGCAGCCAAGGCCCAGGAGGTTGAAGCCGAGCTCATCAATAGCCATCAGGATGAGGCCAGCCAGCTGAAGAAGGTGATTTCCCAGAAGGACGACGATTTGCAAAGAACCGTGCAGAAATACGAGCAAGTTATACAGGTATCATTTTAAAAGAAACTTTAAACTTTTCTCCAAAACGCCACATTTTATGTGTTTGGAGAGAAAAAGAAATACACCTTCATAGTAATTCTTGCCAACTCGTAATGATGTCAAAGTGAAACTAAATCCGATCCTTTTCACTTTTCTTTTCACTGTTCTTAGTCTAAAAGTGAACAAAGTAACCTCTTTTTTCTGTCACTAATCACAAATTAGGTTAGAAGTAAGGGCGGGAAGTCTCAAAGCGGCTGACATATTTAAGCTGTGATGTTGAGATGACGCACAGGAAATGACTGCTGAATTTATTTGATTTCAGAGTCGAGAGGAGGAGATGGGAGACAGAGTGTGGCAAGTTCAGAAACAGCTAGAAGAGCTGCAAGCACGTTGCCAGGGCAGTTCAGAGGTACGATAATGTCTGAGATTTTTGTTCCAATTGAGCAAGATATTTGGGACATTTCTTCCTTTTTACAAAGCTGTAGAAAAATCCATCCCTTCAGCCATTACATACGCTGCACTGGGGGTTAGAAAGCTAGATGAAATTTCTGCAGTAATCCTGTTGAAGTCATAAGTCATTTCACTTTGGCTGCATGAAAAAAACAGATGAAATCATTCTTTTTCAACTCCCTTCTGGGGCGTAGCTAAAGTCTGATGGAAGCATTAGCAGATCTGAGTGACAGATTCATTCTTTTTCTTTGCACTACAAACTTCTACTGATATACTTCTTTGAAAGTTCACATCCAGGTTAACAGACTCGGCAGTTATCGACAATCTTTTTCTTCTTTTTGTTGCTTTATAATTGAAGGTTTCCGCCTAAGAGCTCAAGGACAATTCACTTACATACTTTGCTGTGATCCGTGTCTCACTGGGGTCTTGTGGCAGCTCTCCAAAGAGCGCCGGATGCTGTGAGGCTCATTCAGATCAGTCAGGAATGCTCTCAAAAGCAGAAACTGTGAGGCAGCAGCCAGCCTCCATCGCTGTTCTCAATTATGAGGCGACTCGAGAGCCTTAAATTTATATTACAGGAATATTCACACAAACTATAGGCACGCTGGAACAAGGCCAATTAGGACTCCATGGAGCTATCTCCAGGTGCTATTAGACCCATGCAGGTTTTTTTAATCCATCTTTACACACATGCTTGAATACACTAAAACTCTGAATTATACGGCTCTCCACACTGCATTTTTCCCAGGTGAGGTAATAACTTTAGAGGGGGGTCGTAAGGCAGGTCTTTCCTTACTGCGGGCCTCACAAACCATTTGTCACATAGACAGTGGATCAGTGTCTGTTCTTAAAGGAAGCAGACCAACAGCATTAAGAGACACAGGGCTGCACAAAAATAATAAAGTGATGGTCTCCATTTCTGTTTTTGTCAAAAAGTTTAAATAAAAGCACAAATTTGTTTCTCCTAATGTTGATACTTAATTTCTGTAGCTTTGAATTAAGTTTTTATTAATCCAGACAAGCAGCAATGTTTGATTATTACTTAAAAAAACTAGAATCTGCAGTTAACACAGTATCTTCTGTCTTTCTGTGTGTGTTTACACAGATGACCCCAGAGGACCTACAGGTACATTGGTCATTTTTTTCTTCTACATTTTGTTATTATTCAGACAAATATGAACTCACAGTGGACTATTTGTTCAGTTTAGAAGAGTCTACACCACGGTTGCTTATTTTGTGTTCCATTTAGGCGCAGCTTGCTGATAAGACGAGTTTACTGAGCGACGCTCGGCTGAAGGAGCAGGAGTTTATCGAGAGAGTGAGTGTTGGACTTTGTCTTTTTTGGCGGGACAACTTAAAAAACTTTGCAATGTTTTCCCAGAAATCTGTGGCCTCCATCAAAAACAGCTACTGCTCTCCCACTGCATGGACTTAATTGCATCACACATCTGTTTACGTTTGGTTTAACCCAATAAACAATCCGAACATCACCTCCCACGGATTCCTCTTCTGGCTCACATCCCCTAAGGATGACCAACTAAAAGCTCCCAATCAACTCTTGGAATAAATTAGCTCACGGGGGTCAAAGTTAACGTGTGTTTTTCTGCACTAGATTCACACGCTTGAAGACAAGATTAAATCTGTCCACCGCAACACTGTTGTAACTCATCTGGGAAGCACATACAAAGGTAACCTTAACACCAAGAATCACTTAGTTCTGCTTCATGCTTCGATTTGTTTTCAAATCAGCAGAACAAAGATGACACACACACTCAGAAAGCATAGCTGTAACTATTCTGCTTTATGTTTTAGTAATTTTCACACAGAAAACATGATTATATTTTGCGTAAACATTTTAAAGTTGTAGTGAACTTTTAAAGTTCTGTAAAACGTGTTGTTTGTCATCTGGTTTGGCTGAGCGTCTGCGAACATTTCGGTCAACCGAGCTTGATTGTAGGCTTCCAGGTTAAGAGAGGCTGTGGTTGTAAATGAGGTTTGGTTCGGATTAGAATTACAGTTTGTGTAGTATATATCACCGTTATGGTAAAGGTTGGGGTAAACCTCGATGGACTGTATGGAAGTGGATCCTCTGGTGGATCAGAAACCAAACATCCTCAAGTGAGTCTTCAGCTGGTTTAATAAAGATTACTTGCTTTTAAATATGAAGTATTTTGTAGTTTTAATTTTCTGCAACATAAACTACTTAAATTCTAATAAATAACTTTATTTCTGTAGGATTACATCTTAAGCATTCATTGAGGTCTCTGTTGAAGCGACTCAGACCACCTGTGATTTTAGTTTGACGGCTGTTGATAGCCATTTTCATGTCTTTAGCAGTGTTATGTGATTGGTGAGAGAGTTTGCTAAGTCGGGGTCAAAAGGACAAAGGCTAAAGGATTTATTGATGACCTCTTAATCCATGATAAAGATCAAAGAGTTGTTAGCACTCTTCTGTCTTTTTCCCTCTCGTTGGGCGTTCTCACTCAGCAGGAATTCAGACACATTTATTATGATCTGATTGATAATTTCACTTAATCAGAAAACAAGTGGGTGTTGTTGCCTGATTGGATATTTGTGTGGTAAAAGCTGTAGCTCTAAGTGTTACCAGATTCATCCGAGCTGTTAACACAAACTTTCTCATTCATAGATTTTAGTGGGATAATGGTGTTTTAGCTTTGGGCAGAGAATTAAAACCTTCACTGTTCACCTTGTGCAGTTGTAAAGTGCTCCTGCTGAGACTCGTCATTCTTTCCTGTACTTAGCCTGTTCTCAATTTGAACTCATCCCTGCACAGAAGGTGCTTCCGTATACGTGATTGTTTGCTAACACAAACACAGCTCGGGTAGTTTGGATGTATGTTTATTTCATTTTAGGACACTCACTAGTAATATCACACCTTTAAAGATGCTAAAAAACAAAATAAGTGTACCAATTTAAAGCCAATCAATCTAAATGTTAATTTAACCATTTCTGATTTGTTGTCACAGATCCTGGAGTAAAGGCTTCTGAAACGTTCTCAGAACCCACTGAGATGGAGTACTTAAGGAAAGTGCTGTTTGAATACATGATGGGACGGGAAACAAAAGTAAGCTTTTCTTTCTTACATTATTTATGTTTATTGCTATTATTTTGTACTCCATCAGTTTGGTTTTAGTTTTATAATGTACTGATCATAATGTTGGGACAAAAATTATTACAATGTTTTATCGAGGAAGCAAAAATAATATAACTATGATAAAGACAGGCTTTAAGATAAGAGCCTCAGAGTGTGTGTGAAGTGAGGGAATGTTAAGTCTTACCTTCCACTAACGTCCACATGAAAACACAGCAGAGGTTATTAAAGACTTTTTAGCTTGATGAGCAGAACAAGATGTAAAAATAGAATAAAGAGACGCTCGTTTAGGCACAACATAATAATCCTCTTAACTCTGTGTTGCCGCTTAAAGCTGCACAGCAGGATTTCCATTGGAAAAAATAAAAGTAACTCAGCAGAAGAAACATCTGTGTCCTGAACATCATCATCGTCAGTGAGTCAAACAGGGCTGTGAATATAATATAAAACCATACTTTAACACAATGTTTTCTGTAACTGTTTTATTAATCCACCACATAGATGATAAATCATAAAGAGATAAAACACATGATTTAAAAAGGAATTATAAATACTTTGGAGTAACGTTCCTCTACTAACCGTTATTCTGTTTCAACAAGCTGATGATGCAGAGTGAGTCGGTCCATATCGATTTTATTTATTTATTTATTTATGTCTAAGCTGATGACCTCTGTCTGCTACATGAGCCTGAAGACCTTTTAGGACATCATATAAAAGTCAAGTTGTGTCCAGTCTTGTTTATGATGGTTAACAGTGATCTCCCTAATTAAGTGTGCTGTTGACGGGGTCCTAAAGTCAGCGGGATTTTCCCAGTTCCTCAGCAAACCGTTGGTCTTTATGGCAACACGGCAGACCTCCCCTGTGTGGAGGATGTCCTGCAGGCTGCCTGCAAGCACATGCATCCTGCATGACGCAGATTTGCCATTTAAAGCCACACTGGCTGTGTTTAGCGTTAGTCGAGCGGTTAGGGTTCCTACTCAGCAGCCCTGTTCCTGATTATCCTCTGAGTTTATGGGGAAATGTATGCTCCTTGGCAGACGGGCCTGGAGTTGATTATAGAGATAATTTTCATCCCTTTTTCTTTCTCTTGTTAGGCTTTGATTGTCTCAGAGCAACCCTAATTTGATTTTTGTGATGTGTAAAAGGTAGCAGTTGCCAAATCTTGTGTTCATGAAAGGAATAATCAAAATTTGTCTCAACGTTATTGTAAAAGGACATGTTTCAGAGCTTGTTTTTAAGAAACTCTTCCTTTTTTCCCTCTCTTGCTTTCCACAGACGATGGCCAAAGTGATTACTTCCATGCTCAAGTTTCCTCCAGACCAAGCGCAGAAGGTTTTGGACAAAGAAGATTCAAAACCAATTGTAAGCATCCAGTTACTGACTGAGCACGTTTTAAGTAACTCCATCAGCATTAATCTTCTCCTCATGCCTTCACAGCCTTGGTTACGATGAGCGTTTGATATCTGATGAAGATCTGCTGCTGCTGAAGGAGAGGACTGCCATGAATTATACCAAGCTCTTCTCTCTGTTTCTCATCTTTTTATGTATGTGTGTGTGTGTGTGTGTGTGTGTGTGTGTGTGTGTGTGTGTGTGTGTGTGTGTGTGTGTGTGAGCACAGTCTGGGACATAAGTGTGTGTGAGCATACATGTAAATGTATGAGGGGAATTTGGGGATTTTGGCAGAAACACATTAAACTTCCATAATCTACTTTAAAATTAAGATTAATTTATGTTTTAGATAAAGGTAAAAGGTTTTCCTGTTGCTATAGGTTGTGTTTATACAGATTGACTTGTGCAATAAATATCCCATACTGCTGCTGACAGTCAGCTGATTTATATGTTGTTGTTTTTTATGTTGTGCTATTGTCTGAATCACACTTCTGTTCAATTTGTAAATGACCCTTTAACTGTTCTCTTGCACCAAATTAACATGCTGGCCTCTGGACCTCGTTTGTTCACATCTTTTTTTAAGCTTTATATTTTCAAACTGGCTGAAAAAGTCAGAACACAAGAGTGTAAATTGTATAATAAGAAATAAAAACTGTAATATAGGGCACTTAGGGATTGCTTTACTTTTTCCAACTAACATATTAAATACAATATTAAAAATTATTTACAAAAAACTTTTTGTCACTTCATCCTTTTTTTACAACTTTGTGAAATCCAACAGATTGATGTTCAGTTTTTTATTTATTATGGAACACATTTGTGAATGTTTGAACAAAGGTTGATATTTGTACAAAAAGCTACTTTTTAACAGTTTTATGAATATAAAAGCATTTAAATAGAGATTATTTTTATTCTAATAATTCTTATTAAAAACCTAACGGTTAACAGATCAACACCTCTCAGCAAATTCATTCATTCCTGAACCTAATATGGTTCTAGCAATTCCAAAATCATAGTGTCTGCAAAACCTGGACATAAAGTTATTAAATGCTTTGGGAATGGCAGCAAAGTGCACTTTTTTCAACTAATAAAACTAACTTTTACGACAGCCGTTCTGGTCAAATAGAGTTATAGGATGAAAGCTGTGGAGAACAACCTCACTTGGTTGATCACTAAACATTTTATCAAGCAGGACACTTTAAACCCTACTTGGTAACGTTTGTTATTCCCTTTGTGTTGAATTATAACTTTAGATATTCTCAAAATTAAAGAGATTGAAATCTCAGACCAAATTGCCTGAGAGAAAACTGCAACCAAAGATGGGTAACACTGAATATTTTTGGCCTGAGACATTTAGAGAATTAAACTGAATTCTCTCTGTTGAAAGTCACGTAATCTGTATCAAATGTCCTGGTACCAAAAGTGTTTTTGTTTCCCCACCAAAGGAAAATGTCTTTTTCTATCCAAGTCTCACCAGTTGCACAAAATGTTTGCTGATATACAAGTGACATCATGAAGTTCAAAAGTTTCTGATTAATTTGGGAAAGAAAAAAAAGTTTGCAAATTCATCTCGGGGAATAATAAAACTGCAACTCCAAGTTCCTCTGAGTAACTGAGGCCAAATAAAGAATTGCTGAATAAAAACTATGATGTGAGTGGATCTACTTTATATTTTGCTCCTAATACACCAGACCTTCTTGTACTCTTTGAAAATGCTTTAAGTTTTTTAAGCTCTCTGAAGGTATTCCAACGTTTATCTATGGAATTTTAGCAGATATTTCAATTATTTTTCATTCAGTTATTTTGCTTAACAATCTTCAAAAGATTAAAATAAAACAAAAAATGAATGTAAGGTTTTAAAAAATGTGTAAATAAAACCCATAACTAAAGCAACTGAATGAATTAAATTAATTGAATAAATAAATAAAAATTGGAGAAAAAACCCCCCCAGCTCTAAATAAAAAGTGGAATCTGACTCTTTACCTGTAGGTGGCAGCAGCGAGCCCTCGTCGCTCACTGTTGGTGGGTTGAGCCCCAATAAAGCCCACAGTTGAAATGTGATGCTCTGCGCCTCAAAACCATTCAAGTCCCTCCGTGACCGAGCCCACCAGAGTCCGTGGACCACATTATAAAGAAGACGCTTTCCGGCTCGAGGTTTCACCTTAAAACCCAGACTTCCTACCAGCTGCTACAGATCAACACAGACCCCGATGCTTTGATTTTCACCTGGATACATCTTTCAAACTCGACTTCTGGCTGCTTTTATCTCAACGACAGACAGCCTGCGAGCAACAACTTTCTCAGACTGACACGGAATGGAGAGAAGCTGACGCACGTTATTTACCGGACCGTTAACTTTTCCTTTTCGGGGCTTTTGCTCATGCAGTCACGAACTAAATGACGAGCTAAACGAGGAGGAATCGCCCGAAAGAGAGTGCGTAAAAGTCTGACCTCTCAGGAGCTGACAGTTCCTTCGTATTGTTTTTTTCTTTCGTAACTTTTGGACACTTTAAGCGCGTTTTTACGCATGATGCGTAAAGGGATGGCTCCTCAGCTGGGACGCACAACGGGAATACAGCAAGTTTTATATATCTTTATTTCTTTTTCACTGGCTTTTTCATACAACATAGACTTAGAACACCCTTTAGTGTTCCGCGGACCAAAGTCTAGTTTTTTTGGCTACTCTGTTTTGGAGCATTATCATGACAACACACGCTGGTGAGTCTCGTGTTCAGCAGTCCCTGGGGATCTTGTGGGTTGTTTATGATGCAACATTTATTGTATTTGTTTAAATGTGGCAATAAGTCGACCTGTTGTACAGGATTTGGATAAAAAGGTTTTGATTTGAGGATTTCATGCAGATAAATTAAGTGTGTGGGTCCCATCCTCCCCTCCTCATGTCTGCAGGGTAATAGTAGGAGCACCCAAGGCAAACTCTACCTTCAGTAGCTCTGTGCACTCTCCTGGAGCTGTGTTCAAGTGTCGAGTTCACAGCAACCCAGAGCTGCGCTGCACAGAGATGGATTTGAGAAGAGGTCAGTCACCACAGCCCACAGCACCAACACAACCCCACATGTTTAAGTTTCTGCACAACACACACTCTTATACACAATAAAAGTTCACTATGGTACAGTTCACACTCATGCTGAGCTTTTTTTGTTGTTGTTGTCTGTTTTTTGTGCATTGTTCATTTTTTTCCTGCATAAACTCCCCAAGCATCTGTTTTGTTTTATCAGAATAATGCTCCCTTTTTCTGCACTTAACTTTAGCTCCAAATGCAAAAGACAAGAGGGGTTCTGTGTGCAGACGATCATAAATATTTTGATTAATATGATTTATGCTTTTGCTAATATTTTCCAAGCGTGTGAGCCAAAAAGCTGAGTTTTAGCCCACTTATAACAGCACCCACCCACCACCCTTCAGGCTCTGTTTATGTGGTCAAGAAGACAGGGTGCAAGCCTGGCTTTAATATTAACTCTGAGCTCAGTCAATGTGTAACCAAGACAGAATTGAGCAAACAAACAAAAAACCACATAAAACTCTGTCACATAGGAGTCATTTATCATTATGTCGTCGCTTTGAGCCACTTGTCAATAAGACACAGAATTAAGAAACATTATTGTCTGAAACATAGATGTTTGCCTTGAGTTTGCTCATCAGAAGGATCATATTTAACATGTATTTTAGTTTCTACCAGCACTTCACATATCTCAATTCACATCTTCTTTCCTGCTGTTGCTAATACTGAAACTAATGACATGTTTGTATCAAGAAATCTCAAACTGATCAGCTAAATTTACCAAAACATTTCATTTTTGGAAAATATATAAAGTATATGAGTTCATGATTTTGAATTTATCCATTTTGAGATCAGTTTTAGTCATAAAAGTTTGAAAATAAAACTAAAATTAAATGAATATTTGGAGTTTAAGCTGTGCAGACGTTTTGTTTCTTGGACAATAAACTTCTCTCAACCCAGACTGACTCAGTGATGTGGAGATCATCAACATCTGCTGCAGAACTTCATGTGCTTCTTCTAGCTGAAGATAGAGTTATTGATGATGAAGTTTATGTTGGAATAAGAGGACCATGCTTAAATGCTAAAATCTTGTTAAAGTTTTGAAATCTAACTTGCTATCGTCTGTATTTCATTTGAAATCTTTCATCCCAAGTAGTGAAAACGGTATTTTTAAACATATTGCCCTCAAAACAACTATTTTAGTAATGTTATGTTTTTATAATACAGCTAATAAAGTTACTGTACTTTTTGTCAACAGGAGATCTGATCAAGTTGTGTTAAATATGGCAGAATACACATGAAGTGAATATTCAAGTCACATTTTTAAAAATTTCCCACATATTTAACAAAAAATGCACTGTATTTCTATTATGAGCTTGTATCGTTCCTTTGATATTCCTATTCATTCACGCTAAAACTGAATTTCACTCAGGTATTTTCAAGCACTTGTATTTCAAAAAAATCCACCTTAAGATCCTTCCAGCCACAGACATGAACCCATGACAGGATTATGCTTCCTTATAATAAAGATTTTCTCATAGACACAGATACTGAACCACTACTTTTCACTATCACAGTTTTGTGACAGTAATCATCATTTCTATGAAAGTCAGCCAAAATGTACCAGTTATTATTTTTAGTTCTAAAAGCAGTCCTGACCTGCTTTTTCTCTAATTGTTTGATATGCAATCATTTTAAACAGTCAGTTTGCGCAGTCAGAAGAAACAAATTACACGTTCCTCCATCCGGATGACTCAACGTCTGCAAACTGCTCTTATTGTCTTTCAGGAAACGGGCCGAGGGAGTCGTGTGGGAAGACGTGCCAAGGAGACAGGGAAGACGAGTGGATGGGGGTCAGCCTGGCCCGCCAGGACAGAGTTAACGGCAAAATACTGGTGAGTTCACGGACACAGAACCAAAGTTTATTTAACCGCGTACACTCGTAAAAACAGACCAAATTAAACCCGCATCATTGTCACAAATTTCTTCCCATGAACCACACTGTAAAACCACAGCTGGTCCCAACATCACTCCCTTAGCTCTCCATTCTTACAAGCTCTGCCTGGCACAAGCAGGAACAAAAATAAAGACAGTAAAACGAGAGAACATAATGACTTTTTGCGTATGTGAAGCTGGAATTACAACAGAAGCCATTTGGAAGCAGCTGCGTGTTTACATATTCCTGTAAAACCTTTACCTCATGTGTGGAGCTGCTAGAGTCAGCAAATCAGAGTTAGTTAGGAGGAGAGTGTTTATTCCAATAAAAAAAGGGGGAACGTGGCTTGAAGACATCACAGTGGTGCTAATCCCAGATGTGCTGGGTGAGGTGTTTGCACAGAGATCGTATAGCAGCTGGTAGTTTGTTTAGGCTTCAGCCCCACTGTGGTGGTCCCATCGAAGGGCAGCCTTTCATTAAATATTAACCCCCGTCTCCTGTGGTGGGAGGTGATCTGGGTCTTTTGGGACGATTCGTTGGTTTATGGGGGCAAGTTGCTTCCATCAGGTGAATATGGAAAATATCTGAGATAATTCCTCTCTCAGATGATGCCCAGATATTTTATTCTGTCCCACATTCAGCGTGCTTTCCTTTGATTGGTTGGCACCTTGGAGAGCTGTAGGTAAATGATGGAATGTGCAGGCTTGATTCTCAGACCTTTAGCTTGACTCGTCAGTCAGTCTGTCAACAACGGAGCGATTCTTGGAGCTGTCAGTCTTGGGAATGTGGGCGTAGGGTTGTGTAACAGCGAGCTTTTAGCTGCCCACCCTTTGACCATTCTGACAGGGTTAAAACAGAGGAGGTGAAGCCTCTGAAGCCACGTGTTGCTGCGGTGCCTCTTTAAAGCATGGAAGCTTTTTTGTTTTTTTTTCCTAAATCTCGTCTGAATGAACTCAGCAGAGGAAAACGGCTGCTTGGCAGATGTGCCCAGCAGTGATTTCATCTGCGCTTATAGTGAAAGCTTTGTTTATGACGACTGAACTCTTTAAAGGTGGAGGCTTTATTTAATGGTTTACAAAAGAGAAATGTTGATGCTCCTTCTCCTGTCCTTTTGAAACTCAATTGTTTCTCTCAGAGAGTCATCTGATGCTGCGTTCATGCCAACAATCTGCTGAGTTCTCATATTCACACAGCTCTGTTTTTACTTCGGTGGGGGGTTGGGGGAAAGTTAAGTGGACTTTGTCTGCACAGAGGCATCCAGCGCTGTCCCCCAGAGCCACAGGAGCCCCACCACCAATCCCCCAGGGGGCCCCAGTCATTACCACGTTCACACATTTATGCAGCTTGTTTAATGCTATAATCTAGACTTTATTATCCTGTTTGGCCATCGATCTGTGGAATGCCTCATTTTGGAAAAGCAACAGCAAAATATTGTTGTAGAGTTTCTCCCTGTCTGTTTAAGAATCATACTCCCACTTCCAGAAGACGGATGATAAGTAGGAGTTTGTTCTTTAGTCTTTTGATCTACTTTTGCTCCTTTCTGTGACGTTTGAAGTCGTGGCTCCTTCAAGTTTGCTGTCTGAGGAGCTGTTTTGTCATAAGAAAACCTTTACAATGCAAATGTTGATGTGAAAATGCTGCTTGGCAAACACAGACCTCAGTCTGCATCAGAGATATTCACACCACAGACCATGGCTGTTACAGTATGGTCAGGGGGTTAGGGACGGGTTTTAATTCCCCCTCTCTCATTGACGATCATTTGACAGCCGCAGAGACGTACTGACTCCAGCTCAGCGAGGAGGAAAGCTTCGGAGACGATCAGCGCGGTCGGGGAAGGCCCTATGGTCTGATGTGTTCGTGTTTACTGAATGGGTCTTGGTTTTCTCTTGCAGGCCTGCGCTCACCGCTGGAAAAACGTCTACTACGACTCAGAGTACATCCTTCCACATGGATACTGCTCCATCATCTCTCCAACGCTTCAGGGCACGACTCAGTCGCTCATACCGTGTTATGAAGGTACAGGTTATCAACCTCTTCTTTTTGGTTAAAACTGGACATGCCAAACAGCCACAAACATGTGGTTTATGACTAAATCAGCTAATAAGCCTATTGCAGGCTGCTAATCTTTATATGTATTTTTTCCCGTATTAATTGTGTGATTTAATGGTTTTATCTGGGTCCAGAACCCAGGTTCTGTCTGTTTATCACTAAGCATTTCATCATGGAGCATTATCTCAAACACCAGCAGCATCACTGAGGAGGAGTTCTGGCCTATAATTGGTGTTCTGGCAGGAGCAGTGGCGCAGCCTTGAAGCTCGATCTGTCTTCTGTCTTTTGAATCACTTGACCACAAAGGTGGAGCGTTTTTAAACAAGCGATGATTTAAGCTGGATTCCTCAGAATTTGGGTTTATTTGAGGCAAGATTTTGCAGCAAATCAAATCTTTTCATCTTGCATATTTTCTGTTGCCTAAACAAACAATTCTTGCATTTTTTTTTCTTCCTATAATTTGACATGGAGGTATTTATCAAAAGCTGTTATGTCAGGGTTACACTTCCTCTGCTCCCTAACAGTTGCAGCCTGTCTGCATTGGACCTTATTTACAGTGCATTTTACTCAGTCATTTTTTTAACTTAAGCACACTACTTGTTAAAAACGGTGCACCCCTTCCATCACTCCGTCTTCTGCCCTTGGGTTCCTCCTGGATGGGACCGGGTCTTTGACTAGCTCCATATGGAATGCAGGAAAAACTCCAGTAAATGCTGGCTCAAGCACACAGTGAAATAATTTGTGGTTTGTTTTTTCTTGCAGACTATAAGCAGAAGTATGGGGAAGAGCATGGCTCGTGCCAAGCTGGAATAGCAGGAGTTTTCACAGAGGTCAGTAACAGCGCTTGTTCATCTTCATAACACACCTAATCCCTTGTTTTAATAGAGATATTTGTTCATTCGAGTTGAGTCTGTTGTCTGGAAACTTTTGAAACTTCATCAGTCAGTTGTCTTTGTGGTAAATGAAAGTGTTGAGGAGCACTTATTTCTTTATGTATACATAACAGTCTATTTGATGATACTTAAGTCGACACTGAAGCATATTTTGTCAATTTATAGCCTTAACAGTCTAAAAATGACTTTTTTTCCCCTCAAGGTAAATTTTAAAGCCAAACTAAACAGCCATTACTGTTTTAGAGGTAGGAACAGTGTTTCACAGCAGGGATGTCCTTCGTCTTTTTACTCACATTTTTAAAACAATGCCAACTCCCTAAACTTTCTTTTATATTCACAGAACTTCCACTAAAGTTAGCTGGCAGGTAGTGAGATAGAGCTGGACGCTGCACAAATTCTTCTATATTTTGTGAGAATAAATCAGAATTCTGCTTACATCGGAGTCATTTGCTGTATAATTAAACATATTATCAAATCAGATTGCTGGATATGCCAGACTTATACATCAGATGAACCAAAATTGTCAGAAAAAACGAAACAGCAGATTTGTGCAAAATCTTGGCAATCTATTTTAAAGAATCTGTTCTTTTCCAAATGGTTTCTGCAGAGGACTCCTCAGATGGCTCTATGAAGCAGCTTGTAATGTGAGGTCACTGGCAGGACGCGCAGTGATCTGAGCTGATGAGGGAGAGAGTAGAGCTGAGTCCACCGTCAGGGTGGGGGGGGGGAGCTCGGTGCAGAAAGAGAGAAAGAACAGAGATCTGCGTAGGTTTTAATGCTGCTCCGTCAGGTGACAGGAAGTGGTCAAATGTAAACTTTCACAGTAAAATCTAATTAAACACACATGTTGACTCTCATCAGTGGTAATGAGCAGATTATTCAGAGGTTTGGTTTGTACATTCCTGCGATCTGAATTTTACTTTTAAGAATGAAAGCATAATAAATAATAAATTACTTCTCTATGCACAGCCAGTAGATAAATTAGTCATTGTTATTGTGTTTTCTTTTTAGATTAGTCTTTATTTTCTTACTAGAATTCACCACTAACTCTACCACATGCTTAATGCACCAAATTAGCTCTTTTTGTCCCAATCCTGTCCTAATGATAGTTAGCAGAGAAGTTCTATATGTAACTAACTGGTTTCTTTCCATGGTTGTTTAATATGTATTTATACCAGAGGCCTTCAATGCTAAGATGATTAGCTTTCAATAATTCTGCAGATACGGTTTGTTTCCCCTGACCTCTGGTGTTTTTCTACAAGATGCACGTTTTTAAAAAGCGGGACTTTCCTTTTTGCTAAAGCTTTTCACACATCACACCTAGTTAGATTCACTCATCTTTTTTTATCCAGTTGGTGTTAAAACATGTTTTTAGTAACTCAGTAAAATGGCAGCTATAAAGTAAAATATGAAGAAACAATTTGCTTCCAGTGCATTTTTATTACGATGCTTTCCTGGTGTTAAACGTGAGCTCCATGCTCTGCAAACGTTCCATTCATGTCTCAGGTTTCAGAGATGCAGGATTTAGACATGCTGTAATGTAAGTTTAAATTAGAACACATAGAAGTAGTGTAAATGTGTTCACAGAGAACTGTCCTGTCCATTGTTTGGATTTTTTTGTCTAGATAAAAAGTAAGACTTGACAACATGTGTTCCCTTTTATTTCTTTCATCTGCTCACATGAACTGAGCTGAGCTGAATTAAAATAAGTTGATTGGAGTTGAGTAAAGTCAAGTTGAATCTACTTTTAGGTAAATTGACTTGTTGCAATAACTGATTAAGAAAGCAGCCTGAGTCTGTTGTAAATCATCTATTTATTGGCTTTATTAATAAAACAAACTTTATTTTGTAATATTTAACATGGTTTAATAAAGAAACCATCCCACCTGTAGATCCTCCATCAGAGAGCAGTAAACATGTAGGACTATACTAATCCTGATTCTCCATCTGGTCACTTTAAGGACAGAAGTTTGATGCGAATTAACGACACTAGTCCATTAATGAGTATACATCTCTGATACATTTATAATATTTCAGGCCAATCAGTGGAAAATAACAATAGCCGTTATAAACTTCGTAGATGAGGTGTTTGTTTAAATACATTTTATTGTATTTGAGATTTTTTAATTTAAATAAACTGAAACTTCTCAAGAGATGATTTAATAGCATCGCTTTCCACATTGACCACTTGCTTTTTCAACATGATCAAACTACCTTTTTGTCCCCCTGATGGAGGAAGCTCAGAGTGGATCTGTTAAAGCGTTTGAACCCCCCCCCCCCCCAACGAAGGAATGTGAGGAATTGAAAGAAAAGACGTCCAACTGTTAAGACTTTATCCTTGTCTGAACCTTGCTCCGCACGCCTGGTGGTGCCCAGATGTTTGACGCCACAGCACAGGGAAGGCCTACTGCTGAGTAAGGTCCTGACTGTGTTGGTTAGTTTGTTTGTGTAGAAGAAGAAACGTTGGTGGTAAATCCTGACCCTCCCCCATAGAGCGACCGACTGAGTGAAGTGTTTCATCGGAGACAGCGTCCTCACTGATGCTCTTTTGTTCTGAGTGTGACTCTGGATTTCATCTCACATGGAGACTGCCTCTGTGAAGCCACGCGGATGTGTGTTTAAGAGCAGATGGCACTAACCAGTCTGTAGTTATTTTGATTTTTTATGACTCTGTTGGAATATTCATTGTCAGGACCTGGTGGTGATGGGGGCCCCGGGGTCATACTACTGGACTGGGACGGTCAAGGTTTACAATTTGACGTCTGACACCTCCTACAGCCTGAACAAGGACAGCATCGACTCCCACAGATACAGCTACCTGGGTGAGACCTGCTGCACTAAGGAGAATATGAATATATAGATGGATTCTAAAATAAAGTAACACTTTTTGTTTCCTCCAGGCTATGCTGTGACTGCTGGTCACTTCTCCTCTCCTGATGTGATGGACGTAGCTGCAGGGGCGCCTCAGCACAACGGTGTTGGAAAAGTAAGGATTTCGTTTTTTCACGTGGCCATTGATTTGTTTAAAGACTTGGCTCTTGTGTTGCCCGCTAAAGGGATTTTATTTCTCTCTCCCGGACAGGTTTACGTTTTCAAAATTGATGGTGCGTCATTGGTGAGGACGTTTCAAGCTTCGGGGAAAATGGTACGAACTCAGACATAGTCTCGTATTGTTCTAAATTAACTTTAAATTTATTTGATGGTACAAAATGAAACAATTCTAAACAGTAAAAAATAGAAGTCTTTGTCCTTGTTTAAGCGTTTATCATAAAGGGAAGTTCTTTTCTTGTATTATTCTGTTCTCTTGCATCAGAAACATTTGTTTGTTAGGAATCACGTAGCTGGTTCTTGTGACAAACTGCAGACACGCTGCTCTAATTGTTTTGTTGCTCGAACCGCACTGTTTATGTCTGCGTTAGAGTTCAGGCAGCAACAGAGACTTAAAGAAGCAACACACCTCCCCACAGACTAAAACCAGGAAGGGCAGCTAATGCTTTTAATAGGAAATCACTTTATTTTTATTCTGGTAGATTTAAAAGTGTGATTTGTGTCAATGTGTTTGTGCTGAGATCTGACCCAATGCTCTGTGGCTCGACTTGGTTCCAGATGGGCTCTTACTTTGGCTCCTCATTGTGTGCAGTTGATCTGAACCAGGACGGCCTGTCGGACCTGCTGGTGGGGGCACCCATGCACAGCCAGCTCCGGGACGAGGGCCAGGTTTCTGTGTACATCAGCAGGGGCAATGTGAGTGGGACACACACGAGTGCTTTACTGCCTTAAATCCACACATATATTCACCTATAGGCTGTACTTTCAGATAAAAACCTGATCTGTTTATAATTTTCTCCGTTCTGCAGGGCGTGATGGAGGAGTATGCCGTTTTGACTGGTGACAGCTCTTTCAACGCACACTTTGGAGAGTCCTTGGCAGCAATCGGAGACATAGATGATGATGGTTATCAAGGTCCGTACAGAAACATGAAAATCTATTTATAGATCACAGATTTAAAGTTTACAGAAAAAGATAGATCGCCTAACTTCTATGTGCATCCTTGCTTTCATGTTTTTACATAAATAAGCTCTAATGGTTAATCCTTCACAAGTGGTTATATGGATGACTCCTCAAAGAAAAAAATATATTTTTAAATAGCTTGTTTATTTGGAGTTTATTTTGTAAAATAAATGTTTTTTCATTTCCTGAAATGTAACATTTTTGGAGTTACAAGGTTTTTGCCTGATAGTGATGGTATTTGAATGACCTACAGTATTAATATACAGAACAGAAATGAGTGCCGTTGCCCTAATTTTGTGAAACAAAGCCAAATAACGTGGGTCACATTGTTTATTTTCCCTACATCAGGCAACAAACAAATCGCCACTGGTTGACGTTCTCCGTAGGTGTATCAAAGCCTGACATTTTCCCAGAAATTCTACTCAAATTACCCTGAAAATATACAGTACATTGGCCTTCATCCCTCTTGTGTGCAAAGATCGGCGTGGGCACAAACCGAATTATCCTCTCACACTTGGAGATGTACGATTAGGCTGTCTTTTCCTGGTACGTCCTTGGTTTGGCTCTGAAGGCTCCACTTGGCGTCCGTCTCCCACTCGCGGCTGGAAGCCTCGGCCTGGTTTCATCTCTGTGTGAGATACGCCTCAAGGCTTGCAGCCTGGCACAGCATGTGTGTGTGTGCAGCAAAAGATGGCAGCTGGGAAATATAACTCATCTTGTAACTCATCGCTGTTGGATTGTGGAAAGAGCCAGATGTACTCGCTGACTGACGGATGATTATTTACAACTTCTTAGCCACCATTTAATTTTCAAGAGCTACTGTAAAATCACACACTTAGCCATTGATGGTAGACTTTAATTTTGTCTCCCTATAATAAATTAACTATTGTGTAATGCTTTTGTGCCATTTCTGCCTGGTATTCTTCACCACATGACATGGAATTGTTTCGGTTTACAAAAGGAAGTCTAAATATGGACTTTCTGCTAAATGGGCTGATGAGTGTTTCAGTGCTAGAGCCAGGACTTTATAGCCTTGTTTCCACTTTCTCAGAGGCCATGCAAGTTTTACGGTCACTAACAACGCTTAATTGTCTATTACGAGTCTTTTTCTTTGAGAGCTTGTTTCCCAGGCACTGGCCAGCTAAAAGTAAACTGAAGGTTAATTATAGCTGTTTCTGCACAAACACACACTTCTGCACCAAATTTTCAACATTTTTTGTCTCTTCAGATGTGGCCATAGGAGCACCTAAAGAGGACGACTATGGAGGAGCTGTCTATATCTACCACGGAGATGCTACAGGGATTACCAGAAAATACTCCATGGTAAAAAATGTTTTACCTGACATGATGTAATCCCATCATGCAATCTACTTTTCCTGTCCTTCTACTTTTCATGGATTTAGATGATTTAGTGGTTGACTAACACACTGTTTTTAGCAGGTTTTTATATGATATGAGATGAGATCACATACCTAAGGGATCACAGACTACATGATTAGGTCATATCAGCTAAAACTGACTAGACACATCAAACTCTCAAAGACAAACATTTAATGAGTAAACAATCTCCTCGTCTGTATTCCCGCTACTTCCTGTTGTGTTCTAATGTCATTTCCTGTGCCCCACCCCCTTTTTCATTGGCTGTTAGCACCATGTGTTTGCAGTTGGCACTACCTGACTGCGTCCAGATTTGGCTCCAGAAATTCTAACATATTTGACTGCCACTGAGGTCGGGTTGGCTGCAACTAGTGCAGGCTGGTGCAGGCTTTGCCCCAACTGGGAGTCATGGGTAAAATCTAGTAGTGTGCTTTCAGCTTAAGGTGCTGGAGGAAGTTTAAAATTTATTGAAGAATAATTACCTCTTCAAAAAGTTTCAGCCTGGTTTTAAGCAACTCAGCAGAACCAAAGTGACTCATTTAAGGGTTTAAAATGTGGGGGTGACCATGGTTCAGAGGAAGAGGGCTGGTCCACTGATTGGGAGATCAGGGTTCAGGACCAAGCCATGTGTCGAAGTGTCCTTTGGCAAGATACTGAACTCCAAACCACCTTATGGGAACAGTGAACCTGGCTGCCCTCTGTTCATCAGAGATGGGTCAAATGCAGAGAACAAATTCCACTACATTGTACTGTGGTATATACGGCCACAAATCACCTTCTTCTAATTGTTGATTCAGAGAACTCGTCTGCTTTGATCCAATTAGACCTGCGTGCTTATTTAGACACTGGAGATCATCATAGCACCTCTTAATCTCAACGTGAATATGAAGGAACTGTCCTACAGTGGTTTAAAACAAATCATATCAATCAATATTCTTTACAGGTGGCATTCCTCAGGGTTTCATTCTAGACCCAGTTCCATTTGTATTATAAATGTTACCTTAGGGTCAATTCTGTGATAAATCAATATCCAGTTCCACTGCTTTGCTGATGATAATCAGGTCTATTTACACATAAAAGTAAGAACTAATGATTTCTTGAAGCCTCTATTTGACATTGAGGCATGAATGAATTTAAATGTCCTCAACCTAAAAGCAGAGGTCAGGTCTTAAGACACAACATGTTCTACGAGTAACCACAAAAAATGTTCTTCCTGCAAAATATTTTCACTTTTAACCACTGCACACAGTAATTCACTCTCCCTGCTGTAACTTTGACCATCCATCCAATCTGCAAACCACTCTGCTGGTTCCAGTGTGTCAGTAGTAGACACGCCCCTCTTCAGGCTGTCCTGGGGGACTGTCTTACAGGACATTTGGGACGTGCTGTCCTTTCCACTAGTTCTGACCCTGGTTTTCATCTCAGAAAACAAGCCTCAAAATTAAAAAGAAATCTAAGAGGAGTTTGTAGCAGGTGCTCAAACTACCTCCATGGGTTTTTTTTTAGTAAAAAACTTTAGCAGGTCTCCAATGGACTCCTCCCACATTTCCAAATATGAAAGTAATCTAAATAAAGTTAATCTCTGTTTTAATGTTGTTTCAAACTATAGTTAGTTATGTGAGCTTTTAAAAAAATAATAACATGCTGGAAAAACAAATCACGCAGTGCTCTGTTGACTGTGTTGGCTCACATGTCCATATTTAGTGCCTTAAAGGCTGGTATCATTTGTTCCAGAAACTGACTGGACGCAGCGTAAAGCCTGGTCTGCAGATGTTTGGCCAGTCCATCTCTGGGAATGTGGACATGGATGGAAATGGATACGCAGGTACAGCACGATCATATCGACCTTTCTTTACCCCTAAAATGAAATTCAAAACTAAAAAAATGTATATTTTGTATTACATGGCTGTAGCTCCTTAATCTCTGTCACAAGCAGTTTTGCACACTCGTGACAGAAGCATGTTGTTTACTGCATTCCACTGCTGAGCCTGCATGACAGTTAAAGACCTCTGAGCATTGTTTTGGATCTGCACATGTAAAGACTGCTGACTGCAGACGTTGCATTCATGTCATATCTGCTTCATGACTTTCCAAATCAATCATGTCTTTGCTGCAGATGTCACCGTTGGAGCTTTCATGGCAGACAGTGTGGTGCTGCTGAGGTGAGGGTGATGCTGTGGATTTAGTTTTTTACCTTTACAACAGATAAAATGATCAGTTTGTCCCACGCCGTGTTTCTGACTGGGATAATGTGGCTGTAGGTCCCGGCCTGTCATTACAGTGGATGTCTCCGTCTTCCTCCCCATCTCCATCAACATCTCTGTGCCTCAGTGCCACGAGGGCCACCAGAACCTGAACTGCTTCAACGTCACCGTCTGCATGCGCTTCAGGGGGAGACAGCTGCCCGGACAAATAGGTGAGAGAAATCTAAAAAGTATGAAACAAGACGTGATGAACTGAGCTTAGCGTAAAAAGGTAGGCTTAGGAGAGCAGGAGGGTTTTAATAGATTCACACTATAAGTTATATGACTTTTACAATAATGTTTGACTTTTTCCTCAGTAAAGTGTGCTTTGAATATTTATCAGCAGCTGAAGCTCATATTTTTGTCATAATGTGGTTTTTTTATGATGTGAAACCTAAAACAATAAAATCTAAAATATGTCCCCGACACGGTCAGGCTGCCGTACTCGACTGATTTTGCGGTTTCTGATGACAGCGAGGTGCAGTCCTGTTCTAGTGTTTGGGCGTGGTCACTCAAAGCCTCCACCCCCACACCCCCCAGGGGAACAGGAGCCCCGTTGTTGCATAATGATCAGGTCCCGGTTCGAAGGAATAAAGCCTCTCTGTTTAGCCGTCTGGCGATCGCCATGGAAAGTGGAGCACCATGTGTTCGGTGACTCCCTTAATGAAACCTTCCTTCACCTCCTCTGGAATGAGCTCATGGTGTAGAAACACTGGTCCAAACTGGGTGTGTTTACCACCCCTCCCACTGCTTTACACCCTCTGAAGGAAATGACTACAGAAAGGGGCTGATTCATTCAGATGAACAGACTTTAAATGACCAGAGGTCCTTCTCTGGTTTTCTTAGGATTTTGTGTTGTTTCTCTGTCACATTTGTTGTTTTTGTTACTTAAAAAGAAGGAAAAAAACAGCTGGAAATTTAACAAATTTATTGTTAATCCTTATTTTAGTTCAACTTCAACTATAAAAGTATCACCACAGATGTTTTTGTGTGTTTGGCTAAACTTCACATCCTTCCCCGTCTCGTTAATGAAGGGTTGTTTACTACAGCAGCAAACTCTGAGAAATCGACACAGCGCTGCCAAACGGCCTCCTGTTACATCTTTCCTCTTTCCCTCTGACTCATTTCATTTAATTTCTTGCAATCAGCACTTATTTTCCCAGTGTTTTAATGTAATTTACCAGAAAACCAAACCCTGCATGCTTCGAGTGTTTCTCATGGTTGTAAGTGTGTTTTTACCTCTTCTCAGAGCTGCTGTACAACTTGACTGCTGATGTGGACAAGCGGCAGAAGAGCCAGCCTTCCAGGATTTACTTCACTCAAGCTGGGTCTCAGATCAGCCAGATGAGCCAGCAGCTGAACCTGGACATCAACAGGGAGACGTGTCAGCGCTACACCGCCTACGTTAAGGTAAGCTCGGGTCACGTGGTTCCTCTGCTGGGCCCCTCGTTCGTGTGCTCAGCTGATCACTCAGCATCTTTTCCATTAAACCCAGTTCTCCCACCCTGCAGTCATGGTTTGGGATGTGAGTTTGTTCATGTGGTCTGTTTTGCTTTTTATTTATTCGTGGATTCTTTTGCCTGGAGCATTACAGTCAGATACTTCCAGCTGAAATGTTTACACAGAAAAAAGCAAGAGAAAAATCCACAAGCAAACAGAAAATGAGCTATTGTATTACTTATTAGAATTTACTGAGGGTCTGAAGGCCTCAGATCAGCAGCCATTAGGTTAAAGGTCAGGTCTGTGATGGTTCCTGAAACCATGCTGCTTGAGAAGCTCCTGGAGAAACAGGAAACAGACTCTCCTTTGTCATTGCACAGTCCCACCATTGTGTTCCTGTGTGTTTTAGTCTTGTGGCCTTATCCTGAGGGTACCATCCATGTTGCACCTCCTTTAATACAGAGGCCAACAGCAGGCCTGTAAATTTCACTGTCCTAATTAGTGATGCTCTTCAGGCTGTTTCACTGCAGGAGGCAGAGCTGCCAGCTGAGGGGGGTTGTCGTTGCTGCACTTTTCTCTCATCCTTCAACCATTCTCCTGATCTGAGTTTTAACTCATGCAGCACACACACACATACACGTAAAACAGGATGAAAATATAGCATTTGTGTCAAATCTTAAAGTTTGTGTGTGGCAGTAGCTCTCTCAGCCTGTGGCATCTTACTGGCTCAGAGAGAAACTCCCTTCTGGCTCTTTTTGGTTCATTTCAATGCAAAAGTTGCTGGATGAAAATAAACTGTGATGTTGGTAATGAAAAGCAGAGCTGCTGACAGTCTGATCTCTGGAGGTGCAGGTAGGCAGATTTTATTACCTCTGCTCAGAGGCCAGGCTAACAGTTTCCTCCTGCTGTCAGTCTTGGAGCTAAATGTCATCTGGCACCTGCGTGATACTTAGAAGGGTTTTGATCTTCTCGTGTAGCTTTTGACAAGAAAGCAAACAAGGGTATTGCCAGGAACGTTGGATTATTTCTGTCGTGCTGTGTAAATATTTAGGTTTGCAGATGAAAAATCCCTTCTGGGGTGAGGTGTGAAGTGCTACTGTGGACTGTTTCTGGCTAAATATGGTCTTATCCTCAACAGAAGAAAAGCAGAAGTGAATTATCGTGCAGAAATGCGAAGGTGTGGTACCCAAATTCCAAACTTAAAAGACTGTTTAAAGGCTGATTGAGCTTAAATGTGCATGAACAGGCTGAAGATTGTTATCTAGGGTGATAAACGTCTAGAGTTATTTTTGTCATTTGTGTTAATCTTAAGCAAGGAGCTAAAAATTCCCCACAATCAGAGATAATCCAGTGTCGCTCCGAGGGATGGTTTAGTCTGCTTGACCAGTCTCATCGTCTGCCTCCTTCGTGTGTCTGCCCACATGAGCCAGTCCTGCCGTTCCGCAGAAGAGTTATGCTAATGGAAACCAGCTGCCTGTCGGACTGCATCCTCAAGGAACGGGGGGAAACCGTGCACCCCACCCCAAACTATCCTTAAATCAAAACAAACTCAAGCGTCCCAGCAGGGCGCTCGGCTGCCGTTGCGTCGACTGTAAGCGCTGCTGATGGAAAACTCTCACGTCAGGGTTGATTGCTTTAGCGCTGATCTACGAGGGACGGTGGAAGCGGTCCGCGAGCTATTCTGAGCCACTCTCACGTTTATAATATCTGTGACCATCTGTCGACCCTGTTTGTTGACTTTATAAGTTACAGTCTTTAAAGGAAGTCTGTCAAACTTGTTATAAACTCCACCAAAAACTTTAAACTGTGAAGTAAACATGAAAAAATGATTCCCATGGGACACATTTTCAAGAGCTTGGGAGATAAACAGAAAAATGAAAGTGGCTTTTAACAGTTACAAATTTTACTTGTTTTATTTTGGCAAAGTTTCTTAGGCGGAGTAATTTTCTCCATCTGAACCTGTCACTCAGTAAATCATCAGACACTGAGAACAGCAAAGCATTTGTCAGAAGGAGCAGAAGCTAAAAGATTAATGTTGAAGTGATTCCTTCTGAAATTATGCAGCTTTTTCATCAGGTTAATCATGTTTTTACTGGCTTTGACTAACAGCATACCAGCCATCCAGATGGTCTTTTTTGGGGCTAAATATAACCTCTTTGTCGACTTTCACTTGAGTTGTATTGAGGGCGGGAAAACACTCCTAAAGTCTGGTGAATGATGAAAAGTTCAGATGAGAGGTGTTGCACAAAAGACTGAAATGACTCATTTACTCAAATTAAGCTGGAATTCTTGTAGTAATTTTGTGCAGCTTGTTCTAAGTTTCAGGCAGAGTTCTTTGTAGTAAAATAGCTTGAATATTTACAGTATGACTCATAGGAAAATGGAAACCTCAGCTATATAAGTTTATTATAACAAGGCGTACTTATGAGGCAGTTAAAAGACTTTTTACATGCAAACATGCATAAATATTTCCAACCTGATGGGTGTGACACAAATCTGTTTCTATCAAAGAGAAATTGTAGATGAAAACAAAATACAACATATATATTAGGTTATGCTGATTTTTAAATCTGGGAGCTTGCTTTACATGAGATAGGGCAACAAAAAGCAACATCTAATAACAAAGTTTTTTTTTAGATATGAAAAGAAATGTGGTCCTGAAAAAGCCATGGAATTAGGTTAAATTAAAGCTTGGATGACAAGCAGAAGATAATGTTTAAATATTTTTTTAAAGAGTCTAAGCTAAAAGACAAAAGCATGCTGTTAAAATACTGGAAACTGGACTTTTAGATGCAAAGAACAAAACTAATTATGCTGCTTATGTTTTGTATCTATTTTGTACATTATTATGAAGGATTCTTAACCCATCTTTATAAGTTTCAGTGAGGTTTTGTGGCTATTTGTGTACAGCTTTGTTGGTTTCTGCCATAAAATAATCTAAAAAGACCTGACGCTCCGTGTCTTCCTGTTTACAGTCGCTATATCAGAAGAGAGCGGTGCGGATCTGCTAAAAAGTTAGCCATTCTTCGGATATAGAGTTACATCAACTTCAGAAAGAAGAAAAAACACAGTAGAGACTGGAGTGATGCGTGAATGTAGAGGAGGGGTTATGGGCGGGGGGGGTGTCCTCTCTCATTCAAGTAGCTTTAATATGACTCTCGAATGCGTTGGTATACAGAGGAGTTGATGTTGACTTAATGACTGCAATGTGCTCATTATCATTGGCTTCAAACCAACCAAATCATCCTCCTCCCTCCACCATACTGGATTGTTAGTTCTAGGTGTTTGTGCAGTATGTGACACACAGTATGAGGTTTTCTCATTTCAAAATGTATCAGAAGTCTTTAGTTTTTAGACGCAGCTTTGTAAACCTAAATCAACCCATCATGTTTGCTTTGAAAGAGGAGAAGCTTTCCTGGAAACACTTCCAAATGTGGCATTTGTTCAGTCATACTCTAAGTTTTAGGGTGTTTTCTTGTCGTTTGGTTCCTCTGGTCTGAATATTTTCTTCATAAGTTTTAATGTTTCCAGTTGTTTGGTTTCTTTTTACACAGTAAAAGTCACTACAAGCCATTTGAGAAGATTCAGTCTGGTGATTGGTCAGATTGTTTGGGGGTGGGGCTACCAAAAATTAATACAAGAAGAAGACGCTGAGTAATAATAATAAATAATAGCATTAATACATAATTTCAAATGTGGTAGCTTTTTATAATGACTGTAGTTAATTGGCATTATGAAAATGAAATCAGTATTCGGATCCTATAGTCTGTATTTAGCTTTGTGTGTGTGGATCTGCTTCATGTTAAGTGAAAGACATAAGTGTGCATCAACTTAAAGTACTATACGTGTAATGTCAATATAACATTGTGGTAAATATTTAAGTATGGTGTGTAAAGCGTTCATCGTGTGTATTTGGTTTAAGGCTGACTCTGCTTACTTAGCTTTGACTCATTGCTCATCTTAATGAATTTCATGTAAGCATTCCTTCGTTATGTGTTCTGCGTTTTGCTCATGTTTACGTCGTTCGTTATCCACCCATCCATCATCACGTGTGTTTTTACTCCAGCAGTCGCCTCGCCTTACTACAGTGTGCACGTGAGCGTCGAGATCACGCCAAAAGCCTAGCATGTGTGGTCGGGAGAGGCTTTGTGTAGCACTACAGACGCATCCCAGTCTCCAAAGAGGAGTTAAAATAAGCAGCTCTAGCCTTGCCTGTAACAGTTGTGTGTTTAATTTAGCTGGTAAGGCATCCTAACCTTTCCACTGGCCTACATTACACACCGTGTCCTACATGTGTATCTCATGTCATTCTAGCATTTACTTGGCTCCGTTTGAGGATTGCTGGAAATTTGTTCTGATGGCTGCTGCTGTTAGTGAAGCATGGATGCCTTTTCTTTACTCAGATCTCATAACCCTTTAAAGGGCACTCACTAAAATACTTGGACATTCAAAGTTTCAAACACTGAGTGTTATTGAAGACAATAAAAAAATACTGTTTTCTTTCAACTAAATATATATATATTTTTAATTTTAGGTATTCATTTATTTGACTGGTTTTTAAATGTTTATATTTTGGAGAAAAAAACTTTTACCTTCTAACTTTAATATAATGTACATTTTTCCCCATTTTTTGATCATTTTTTGTAAAAGTTTCAGGTTTAGGCTGCTGTGTATACCGTCAGTAGGGGGTGTGCACATTGATAAACATCTCAAGATAATTATTACCTTGAGTTCCGTTCTAAATGTGAAAAAACAACATTACATTTTCACAGTTTATATATAGATTCATCGGGAAGAGCTGATAAATGAAACTTTTCCTGACCTCTTTTGGTTAAGGCAGCAGTACACCTGATTAATTCCCTTCCTCATTTATTTTCTCAGGACACAAATGGCACCAGCTCTCGTGAGACTGTAAAGATTCACACTAAATGCAGTCATAAAACACTGCAGCTCTTTGAGAATCAGATGCTTTCTGCCTCAGCAGTAATTTACATAAAAGACAGGCAGACTTTTTAAATGCATGCATATCTACATGTAGGCAAACTGCATCAACACAGGAAGATTCTGGTTGTTTGTTTGCAGAGAATGAGCAAATGTCCCTTTGCAAAGGCTTTCTTAACTAAATGGATATGCAAAATTCTTAATAGTCCTAGCAATATGTATGCATACATTTAAATGGCCTGATTTCTAATGTTCTGCATGTCAATCTTCACTAATTTGGTTAAATTTTATTGGACAATATAGCATTTTCTTTAGTTAAATACAAAATACCCAACAAGTGTATAGATGTTGCATCAGATCGATGGATACCGCCTCACCAGAAACAATTTGAACTCCTTCTAACTGTTTCATAGGATTTGAAATATGCACAAAAAATTACCTAGCATTTGTATATGTTTTTTTATCTACACAGAGATATAAATTGTATTATGTGAAACTGTATCACAGAAGATCTGGACAGTCATTGAAACTGACAGATTTCCCTTTCCTGTGATTGACAGATTGCCTGATGGTATTTAACCTTCACTCTGCAGAGAAATCGGCCAACTTGCACTTCAGAACAGGCTGAAACTAATGTAAAAAAATCAGCTACACTTACTGTCTGACCTTAGTCTGCACTCCACAGACAAACAGGAAACCCAGGAGAGTAAAGAGAGGCAGGAGTTCCTGTCACTGCATCCTAAACAGTCTCCAGCAGCACAAAGTGTGGGAGCCCAGAGCGACGGTCACACTGCCGGCTTTATTTTTCTACTTTAAAGTTCTTCAGAAAGTTGCTACTCACCCCCAAAACTGGCTCATTCAGCTCAGGCCAGGAGAGGTGATCCAGTGATATAACAGGAAGATAATCAGAGCCAGCTGTCCTCTGTTACACATGGCAGCAAGTCAGCTACCTATTTATAAAGAATACTTTGAGAAAAAAATATGATAAAGCTAGAATTGTTCAGTCTGGTAATAAATCAGCATAAACACGTCTTCTGCACCGTCATAAATAAACTCGACTAAATATTTTGGCTTCAGCTTTTAATGTTAATAGCATTTGCAGGATACTAAAGACGAGCTTTTCAAGTTAATTTTAGCTCTGGGTAACATTTTCATCAGGATTTCCCTACATGGTCGCGCCAGCAAGAACATGAGACAGTTCTTCTCCAGAGCTGTTTCCAGGACTTTTCTTACAAGTTGAGTTGCTGCAAGTGAGGTATCACGTTCGGTCTAACTGCTCATTTAACCCAACTCTGTGTTGTTGCCATAGCAAAATCATCGTTTCTGGTCATATCAAATCTGACCAGAAGTTGTGCCGTTTTTGATGATTTGTTGATTTTGGCTGCAGACTGGGCAGTGTTTCTGCAGACTTTTGGCCGCGCCGCTGCCACATGATGCCACCGCAAGGCAACTTAATGGGTGGCCAAGTCTGACCACAATGAAAGAGTCTTTCTGGCCATGATTTCCTCCTCCACCACTAAGGAAACAGGCACTATATGTATTCAAATGTTCAGTGTAGCGTTGTAGGTCCAAGCTGTGATGAACCCTTGACAATTGTGCAAGAAAATGTTATCATTTCTCACTATGAGAACTATTTGGTGGCTTCATTATCTGGTTGTTTCCTGTATAAACAAACAGGATCTCTCACAGAGGAAATCCAGCAAAAAAAAAAGAAGATATTTATGTTTAGCAGAAACAGGACGCTGATCAGGTGGATTTAACTCACTTATCTCTGCCTGCTGCAGTTTTATCAGGGCTTTTTCTCAAAACAATGGCCCCAACAATAACAGGGCAGTAAAAGTGACCCAGATTTGTACACAGTGACAAAATCAGCTGCAGGAAGCATCTGGAGAATCACTCTGGATGGAGCACACAAACACACACTCATTTTAAAACCTGCAAACACCTCCTCCCTGCTGACATCCCATCATCCATCAGTGGAGACTGAAAAGGCCGTTTTCAGTCAATCTTTCTCATCAGCAACTGCATGATTTATTTTGAATTATTTATTTTTTCAGCTATATTAGTTGTGTAAAAATTCAGATGACATGCTTCCTGTTTATGCAGCGATATTTATCAGGATGCTGAAGGAAGTTTATCTCAAAGGCAGGAAGTTTTCAGAAGCTTGTTGTTCTTTCTAAACAGCAACAACATTTAGAAATAAAACTATTAGAAACGCGGGCTCATGAGTTAATCTGAGTAAAGCATGATTTGTGACTGAAATCACTCCAGAGGGAAGCATGTTGACTCTCCTCCCTGTTTGATCTTAATCTCAAACAGAATATGTCAATTAAAGAAAGAATGGAAGAGGAGTTTTGCATCATGATGCATCACCACAAGCTTTGATAGCTGCATTTAGTGTCAGTGCTTCAACGGTTTGGGGTAATAAATTGTTCATGAGTGAATAAGCTTGTACGTTGGTTGCATCTATCATCCAAAACAGTTTTATAAACTTTTTTGCTCCTTTTATATTGTTTTTCACTAATCTTTCCAAATATTGTCAACAAGACTTTAAAGGACACCAGAAACATCCTTTTTCTATTTGATTTAGTTCACAAGATGCAACTTCACTTCTTTTCAAAAGATCTTTTAGACCCAGAATGCATCTCTGTATTTATGAGCCAAGTTAAAACAGAAAATCTGCAAAAATGTTAAATAAAAACATGCAAAAAGATGACAGAAGCTCTGATTCGAATGAGAGTGGAGATACACAAATAAGCTACCTTTACTTCTGCTCCTGTTGCCACAGAGTTTATTTCACAGGCGTCTGATCCCCAAAATAGTTCAGAAACAAATAATGTGTTGAAAACATCAGAATGTGGGAGCCGAGTGAGGAGGAGCTGATAGCTGAAGGAACACATCTGTGTATTTATAGGACCCTGGCTGGATTTCAGATTCAAATAAAGCAGTTATAGTTAGCATTGGCGTTAGATCAAGTCGCTGTTGATAGAACGTAGTAAAAAAAAAACATGCTGATGAGTTTCAAGCAGTTAACCAGTTCCATCTGCTAATTTCCACTGGGGGAGGCACCTTTCTCCTACGTTATAAATCCCAGCTGTGGCTCCAATGATCAGATGCTGGATGCCTTCTTCATGATGCGTTCAAAGGCTGTTAAAGTTTCCTGTAAAAACTCAGTTTACGTGAGCATTGTTTTAAAAAGCAATAAATTCTATTAATTTACATTCTTTGGAGGAGGGTGTGTGTCTTGCTTTCTGCATCCTGACAATTTGTATAGGAGAAAGACTAAAGCTACATGCATTTTTATTTGTTTTGTGGGAACAGAAAGGTTTGTAAGTAAGTTTTCTCCCTAAGTTCAGAGGAATGCATTTATCTTGTCTCTTTGTGATATGGAAACAGCAGCGGCTGCAGATGGTACATGTTTCCGGTCAGTTCAGTGATGTGCTTGTCTGTGAATTCAGGAGGAAATGCTAGATTGCACATGGGAGGCGTTGCAACACACCATCACATCCAGCAGCATCCAATCCAAACATCTAAAGGTTTGGATTTAGCTGATTTAAAGTAAATGTAGGATTCCGTTGTGTGTAAAAAAGGGAAAACGTTAAAATGTTCCATTAAAATTGAGGAATAGAACATATAATCCTTTGTAGAGCTTAATGGTTTGATGGGTTTTTCCCATTTTTTAAAGTTCTTTATTAAGCAACAGCTATTTTGCAAATGTTTAGGCCAATTTTATTCAATTGAAGTCTTATTTGCTTCAAATTAAATTGACCGTACAACCATGTGAATCCATTTTTAGTTTTATTCTAAGCCACATCAGTTTGCTGAGCAGAGCAATCAATAGATTTCTATTTTAATTCTCTGACTTCTTGCCTTTTTTTAATGTGCAGTGAACTCTAAACCACACCCTCCTCCTTTTGTTACTGTCCACAATATTGCACAACAGGTTTTGTGTAACGTATCAGTCTGGAAGCTGGACAAACATCTGAGGATCTCCAGCTTCATTAAAAACATCAGACCGAGTGAAATCCTTTCCAGTGAGCTGGAGGAAACATGGCTCACACTGAACGGCATGTGACGGGTAGTCTGGGTGTTCACATTTCTCAGAATCAGTTGGTTGAACAGAGGGATGATATTAAAATCCCTTATTTTTAAAACCTTTATTAACTGAATTTTTATGTTTTTTTTTTTTCAGAAGGATGTTTTGTTCCACTGAGCCTTGGAATGGATTCAGATTTGTAGTGCCAACATGAATCACTGCTATTAGCTGATTGTTTGGCTCTTATTTTGAAATTCTTACATTTGTTTTAATTTCTTTTCAAAATTGTTGCAGCTTGGACTCAGGCACCAGACGTCCTTGGACAGGTTGTGGGTTCAAATGTGACTTTTTTGGAGGCAAACGTCTCTTTGATCTGCAGCAGACATCCTCCAATGTCAGGTTTACTGGGTAACAAATCCTGTAGACACAACACTGTATGGGTCATTTGAGAAAAAGGAGTTGGTTATTGGAGTCTTGTCTTTTCTCCTGATGTGGATGGACTAATTTTGGGCATAGGAAGAGAAACAAAGACATTTTACAACACAAAATCAGCATCCAATGGCATAAAAACTACAAAGCAGATTATTTTACCAAGACAAAAGAAAAAGGAAACAATTGCACACAAAAACTGACCAAGAAACCCACAAATATGTCATTTAAAAAACCCAACCAGGTTTATAGGCAGCAGAAATCCTTCTCACAAAAAGTCCTTGAGGGTGTCCTTGCAGGAAACCATACAGAATAAACAAATAAAAGTCCTGCCGCCGACAACAACAGTCTGAATGAGGAGTTGTTCTCCAGGGAGTACGAACAGGATGTGGAGGGGGCACTTTCTTAGATGTGATTGAAGTTTTTAGGAGATAAGTGACGCAAACGGGGAATTAAAAGTAAGACAGAGTTGTGTGAAATTTATTTATGAGCCATTTGATGTGTTTATGAATGATTACTGAGGAAAAGAGGAAGAGGAGTTCTAGTCCTGAGTCTGATATGTTGCTCCTTCCCAGACAAAAAAAGAAAAAGCATCAGTTTATCCAAAATTGGACATTTCTCTTATTTTCGCTTACACTTTGTCATCGGAGACGTCTAAACATAATGTATTTTGAGCTGAGCAGTTGCTGAATTGTAAAAGAAATGATCTGACTTTTACACTTCTTTAAGGATAGACTGAGATAAGCTTCATGTGTGTGTGTGTGGGGGGGGGTATGCCATATGCTGCACACGTTTGTCTTAATACTTTAAAGTTGTGTGTGTGTCATCGTACACACATCACCCTAACCTCTGACAGGCCGGATCTCTTCATCACTTAACTAAAAAGCTTTTTCCATTTAAACTAAGGCGCCCTGGCATTCAGCCATTCAATAAAACGGCCTCAACATGTAAGTCACCTAAACATGCGTTGCCCTAAGAAGGAGCTCTGTGTGTGTTTTTTCCCTCCAGAGTGAATAAAGACTTCCCGTGATGGGGTTGAAGCTATACACTCCTGAGGTTTGGCTGAGAGTGGAGCTCTTGTGTGTTCCAGCCAAGCGTGAGGCGTTTAAATTGAGCATCAGAGCCTTTTGCAGCCTGACGTCAGCCTCCCCTCACCCACAGTGGTGGAGCTGCTCCGAGAGCAGGAAGTGGGCGACTTGGTGTGTTGCCATTCTGTTGATCTAGTTAATATATACTGTAAGAGCTTGTACAGTAGAAATCTAATAAGTTCAACACAGATGGATTAATTCACACAGTAGCAGCAGCCTGGAGATGCACGCTAACTTTATGGAAAGAGTCACATGAGCAGCAGAGAAAGTGTGAGTTATGCTCTGTTGTGTCAAATAAAAAGGCTCTAAGTGAGAGCGTAAGCACGGAGGAGGCAGAGTGCTTAAAGTCTGACTGCAAGTTGTTTTCTTTGAAAACTGTAGAAGTGCAGGCTATGCATCCTGTGAATGAAAATTCAAGCGTTTCCTAAAAGAACTGAGCTG
This sequence comes from Callopanchax toddi, assembly GCA_006937965.1. Lineage (NCBI taxonomy): Eukaryota > Metazoa > Chordata > Actinopteri > Cyprinodontiformes > Nothobranchiidae > Callopanchax > Callopanchax toddi. Next base: position 3,590,267 of record SSNR01000024.1, read on the forward strand.
CTGAAGCATGCAGGTTTCATTTCTTCTTTTTAATCCCATAGCTGATAGTTTATGACGGAAAGCTTCTGCTGCTTCTCACTAAACTTTCTGGCTACTCTATAAAAATGCAACCTTTTAATAAATGATTGTGTTCATGGAAGGACGAGAGAATTGAGGAGCGAGTTTAGGGAACCATGAAAACCTTTATTAGTATCATTCTCCTCTCCAAGCAAGCAGTCCGGGGATTTGTTCAAATGTGCAAAAGTTAAAAATGTTGCCTTACTTTTCACTCACTTGGAGACATGTTTAGATGGTAATGACTAAAACAGTAAATAAATCATATTTTTGCTTCTACTTTATAGAAAAAGCAAAGTACAAAGAACAACCTGAAACCAACTAAATCAACATCTTTTAGAAGGTGTTACAGCCAAGAGGAAGAGATGGGTTTTCAGAAGTGTTTAAAGAAGTAAGAGTCCTGTCTGATGTCCAGGTAAATTGATTTGTAGCTGCAAAAGAAAATCCTGGTCTCCTAATACACAGTACTATATAATGGGAGGGGTATAAGCAGCTCAGAGAGGACGGACAAGCTAAGGCCATGGGGGCTTTAAAAGCAAATAAAACACCTTTAAAATGAATGAGCAAAAAGTGGAGGGAGTTGAAAATAGAGGACTTGTGCCCATTAAAAGACACGCGCCAGCAGTTTGCACCCTCTAGAGATGCGTGATGGACCTGCTTTACAGTAATCCAGCCGAGTGGTGTCTAATGCCTGGATTACACTCGAAGTGTGCTGCCTCAAAACAATGGGCTTTATTTTAGCAACTGTAAAAAGCTTGATTTAACCACCGGCTTGATCTGACTGTGAAGTTTAAGACCAGTGTTTACCTTGATCCCAGTCCTCTTCTCAGTTTTGTGACAGTTACTGGTCCAAGAAACCAGTGTCCATGTTGGGGATCTCAGTAGAGCAACCAAAAGCTACAGTCTTTTTCTTGTTAAATTTAAATCTGACAGTCAGTCTGCATAACAGTGAATTGTATAATGTCATAAATCTAATCTAAAACACACAAGGACAACACAGACCCTGGAATCAGGAGCTAAAAACACATAAATGTGTGTAAACTTTGAGTATTGCCATTGAAATGTCAGAAATCTATTCTGTTTCTGTATCTGATCTGAGATCCGTGACACACCCTCATGTGTTTGAGTGAGGATTAACACAGTGCACGCCTGTTAACTATAGAATAGCCCCTCTCATGTGAGCTTCGCCGGCATGTGAGGGGCAGTTGTTGGCGTTTCTTTCCATTAAATTATATGTAGCGGGCAGTTAGCGCTAGCCAGTGTCTTTTCTCAGCTGCAGCTCAGGAACTCCTCTGTTCCATAAATAAAGGAAGTAAAACAGGATCAGGATGGAGTAAATGACCCAACCAGGGGTGTGAACTCAGGCGGGGCAATTGGCTGCGTCGATCAACGGATATTAAAAGCTCTCGCCAAATGTTACCAAACAGCCCGTTGTGCTTTTTAGTTAGTCTCTGGAGCTCTCTGGTTAATTAGCAGTCCTTAATTCTGCATATAGGAGGAAGAGTCAGATCAATAATAGATAGTCTGTTTGGAAATAAAAGAGAAAATTCCACCACAGCAAATTACAAGTAGCACACAGATCATGCCTGTTTGCTTGTGTAATAAATAAAGCATCAGATTGTGTAAAACAAAAACAAAAAAGCATTCAGCTTCAAGCCATTTTGTCTGCTGCGGTGTCCCTTGTGGCGTGTGAAAATGTGAGAGAAGCAAGGGGAGTTTCAAGCGGTCTTCTCCCAGGAGGTCAGTTCACTCAGAGGACAAGGGCCATTTCAAACATTTTGTTTTAATTGCCGCTGAAGCTGAAGGCGCTGCCAGCGTTTAACAGAGTGCTCCGCCACTGGATAGCTGTGTCATGTTTCCTCCAGCGTTCGGTTGGAACAACGCAGCCTCTGTACGTCCAATCAGGCGTGAAGTTGTGACAGATGTGTGTCTGAATGACTCCTTTCAATATTAGTTGATCCCTCACTAAAACGAAGGCAAAGATTGTTCAGAAATTCTTTTGATGTTTTATTATTTGGGCCATTTTTAGAAGTGGCAGGACTTAACCCTTTTAACCGTCTGGTCAACAGTTTGCTAGTGCATGTGACAGTCTTTGTGTCCTATTGAAAAATGCATTGAATCAAGCTAAAATAAATTCTGTTTCTTCCATATTATCAACCAAAAACAAATGTCCTTACATTTTGCATCGTTTATGTATTTGTTAATAAGACATTTACCTAAAATCTCAATTTAAAGCCCTTAGTAGCTACAGCATGCACAAACATTCATTTTCTCACTAATCAACTCCTCCAATCTAAAGATTTCAGCTCAAGTTCTGGGAAAAGTTTGCAGGGTTAAAGTTATTTATTGTTATTCATTTTTAAGTTATTTACTGATAAGCTTACTGATAACAAAAGCCAGTGTGATTATTGACCCCTTGGCAACAGTGTGTGAACGTTTCTTAATCTGTGTTTTATTGACTTGGTGCAATCCTAATTTGCAACAACTCAGCATTTCTCATAAATCATCCCTGCATGTGTGTGGATGAATTCCAGCTTCCCTTTATGTTTTTTTTTTTGCATGTTTACTCTTCTATGATGTGGCGGCACTAAAAGTAATCCTTAAAAATCAGATGTTATCATCAAGGCCATGTCTTTATCTGTGTGCAGCACCGTTTCCCAAACTATACTCTTCTGTTTTTTGTCTATTCATGTCCGGCGCTAACACCAGCTCCTTCCTGTCGTTACTCTCCCACTGCCGCTGTGTTGGGTGTGTGTGACGCTGATGATACCTCGTGTGCTTAAAGCCCAGACTGGCCCCTGCACCTGACCGAGGAAAGAGGATGGGTGGGCTGACAGAGGGAAGTGCTCTGATAAAGCACAAAGCAGCGAAAGTGATGAAGACCGAGCGGCTCTAATGACCATCGGAAGACATAAGGAAGTGCTTTCTGTTGACTTTGAGGGCTCGGCTTTTAGTTGGTGGACATCAGTTGGGTTCAGGGGCACTTGTTGCACTCAGATCTTGTGTTTTTTGTTTTTACTGCGAGATCAGAGCCAGACCTGTCAAGCTACCTTCAAAGAGCGAAGCTGATGAATCTCTTCTAAAATCAGTATCAGCTTTTCCCACGTGCGTCTTCCAAATTAAAGATCTGATCACATTAATCTCCCTGTTTTCACTCTGTCTGCGTTGTTTCCAAGCTCAACGCCAAATCAAACAATTCCTTTGTGGTCTTCGATAGAGCAGCCAGAAACTCCACGATATCTCCCAGAGGCAGTGCCAGCAGGTTAAAAATAATCTAAAATAACCCAGTGTTCTCAGAACGGCAAGCCCTGAAGTTATTACTTTAACAAGTATTTGAGGAAAGAACGAAATAAATATATAAAATGGCCACTGATGAGAGTGATGCATCACCCAGCCATTTAAACTATTTCACAAGAAATTATCAGTGTTTGGATCTGTGTTCAACCTCAAGGCCCTGTTTGGCTCCGTGACATCCAGACTGTGTGATCTTCTCATAATCTGCAGCGCAATCAGTTATAACACTACGCGTTAATTGGACAAAGATGTTAAATTGCTATAATCGCCCAGACACTGACATGATAGTTGTTTCTTTGAGGTTGCATTTAGGCTTACCATTTCTGTGTGTTTGCATCATGGGACCAGTTGTCTGCAATCGCCGGGTTGTTTGTGCTGTCTGCAGAAAGACGTGAAGGACGTGTTCACGGCGATCGCGTTCGAGGTGGCTTACAGCCTGGGGAAGCACGTGTTGAGCGGACACCAGGGGCGGGACATGCCAGCGCTCACTCCGGTGCTACGATGGAGGAGAGGGGACAAGATCGCAGTGAGGAACGAGGTACAGTGTGTCAACAGAGTCTAAAAAACTCTGATCAAACAAGTCAAGATGTGTTATCATTGCTGTAGAGGAAAGAAGCCAAAAAAGTAATGATGTAACACTTTAGAGCAGAATTCTGGTCCTTGAGGCCTACAATCCTGCATGTTTTCTTTGCATAAACAATTGCTTCTGGACACTTTAACTTCCACATCAAGAAAACAGCAATGAGAATTTTTCTTTTTGCATTTTTTTCAAAGTGAAAATATGAATATTTTCTCCACCGAGCATTAGACCTGCCAGTCAAAGATTTAAGAACAAAAATTGATTCATTCATTCAGTCACCATCAGTCCCACAAAGTTAAGCTGATAGATGTACATTTTGGTCCTATTAGTATTATTTTCCTGACCCAGAACCCATGTTTTATTTGTTTTATGTTTATTAGCTGTTCAGGCAGGATGATTTACCGTATTTTGTTCACTTCCTTTTGGACTGAATAGGAGATTCTCTTCACACCTGATGTTAGCCAAAAGTTTCCTTGTGAACCACAAAAGGAATAACCTAATGGGGTTATAATGATTCGGTCTTGGTTACCAGCTGATTATTGCCTTTTAGGTTTTCTTGAGGGGACTCCAAAAAGACTGATTGCTTTATTTTCTTTCCAACATTCTGTAACCTCTTGTGTTTCCCCAGTGTCGGCACTTTTTGTTTTAAAAACGACAAATTAGGAGATGTGCTTTCAGTATCTAAAGAATTAATTTCACAGAAATTAATCAAGCTCAACCACTTGACTTGAGTTTCCATTCATGATTCAGCCTTTGATTAATTAGGCAAGAAATTAAATCAGTTTTTGGCTTTCCTGGATAAAAAAAAATCTACTGGTTTGTTCCAACTATCACACAACACAACACCGCCCCCTGGTCTGAGTGTGCAGTCAGTGTGTTGGTGCATGAGGTCATCTTTACTGTGTACTTTACCGTTTCCTCTTCAGACCTGGTTTGAGAAGAACTGCCTGTCAGACGACTGTGCTGCAGACCTGAGGCTTCATGGGAAACTTCTGCTTTCTGGGTAAAAACCTTCAACCTCCAAGTTTAGATTCATTCTGTGCCTCAGCCTTTTCCTCCCGCTCAGAGAGAACAAGCTGACGTTATAGGTCATGAGGGTGTGGGTAGTGGAACCATGACGCATGCCTAGAGATTGTCCTCATGTGTTTCCGTAGTTAGGGAGTTCACTTTTGTCATTATTGTGTATCTTTTACTCCTCTGGATGCAGTGTTAACTCCAAAAATAAACACATTTTCTCCTAAAGCAATTCAGTAAATTATCACAAAAACTAAAAAATAATACTTGATGCAACTCTTTGGTTCTCTACCAGTATTATTATTTTTTTATTATCACGAGCTACATTGTTTATTTTGTGTTGCTGACAGTCTCCATAGCAAACCCCATCTGGCCCTCGGAGGAGTGAGGAACGTCTCTCTGAACGTGACCATCTCTAACGCTGGAGACGACGCCTACGACACCAACATCTACTTCAACTTCACCAAGGAGGTTTTCTACATCAACTTCTGGCAAAAGGTTTGACTCTTAAATGTGTTTTTTTATTGACTATACAGATATTAGCTTCTGTAATCCAACAGTTTGGTGTTTTGACTCTATATTTATGTAAAAATGTGTTATTTAAACACATTAATTTGTATGTACAGCACAATGGTGTGAAAAAGATTTTCCCCTAATCCTGATTTCCTATTTTTTGTATTTTTGTCATATTTAAATGTTTCAAATCAAACAAATATTTAAATATTAGACAAAGAAAACACATATAAACATGAAATGCAGTTTCTAAATGAACTTGTTTATTACTAAATAAACTACATTTATACTAAAAAAACATAAATCTGTGCAAAAATTAAATTCACTTTGTGCAACTTTATTTTGTCCCTCCATAAAAGAACACAGAAAATCCATAAAGACAATCCCTAAGACAATAACACGAGGCGGAGTTAATGCACAGCAGTGACGCTCTGTCTGCAGCCTCCTGCAGATCACAGGTAAAGAACATGAAAATCTTTGCCAGAATTAACAACAAAAAAAGAAAAAATTCTCACAACTAAAACACAAAACAGCACTCTTTTAACGATATTAAAAGTTATATATCTGCACAGAAAATATATAAATATACCAAATAAGAGATTTGTTGAAACTTTTAGTCAAATGCTAACTTTCTCAAATCTATTCTTTAAAATGCTAACAGATTTTAGAAGATTCTAAACAGAGAGGCACAAACACAGACATTTATGACTGAGAAGTGATGTTTCCCTGAGTTGTGGAGAAGATTAAAGGATGAGGACCAGGGGAGCCTCAGCACGAGCAGCAACAGCTGTCCACTCTCAGAGGGCAGCCCCCTTTCACTGACCTGTCATACGACTCTGTGACTCATTTAAGACAGACGTTCCATGTCAACAACAAATGAGTTATGTACGTGAGAACATAGCAGGACTCACAGAAACATCTATTCCCCCCAGTTTGACTAATATACCATTCAAAATGCATTATTTATGTTGGAAAAATCATCTTTAGGGGAATATTTTTAAGCAAGCAAGCAAACAGGCCATTATAGGTGCACCTCAGCATTTTGCTACTGCTAAAGAAATCAGTTCCCACTCACGCCTCAACATTAGCTGATAGGTTTCACACAGGCCACCTCTGCTTCTGCTCACTTGTTGCAAAAAGACTCAAAAGTTCTCACAACTCGCCTCAGGTAGCACGCTTTTCTTCTTTCAAAATGGACCTCATGTTTATCCTTCCGATGTTTTTTTTCCACCCTTATGATGGATAAGAGCGTCTCTGCAAAGCACACAGCCTGTGGCATGGTTTCAAACCCCCAACAAAGGTGAAATTGAATTTAAATAGAATACACGCTGCAGGCAAATGTTTTAGAAAAACACTGAGTCCGTTTCAGTTTCATAGCAAATCTAATGAACTCAGCTGGCATTAGGTGTCTGGTTACTGCCTCATTTTGCTCAGGAACCTGATAAGTCCTCACAGGATGAAGTGAACAGTAGGAAAGGATTACACAAAAACCTTAAAGCAGATTTATTCTTATAATCATTTTGTAACCTTATAATTAGTACTGGAAAAGTCTGAGGTGCTGATGTGACCCCGTTATGCTGAGTTAAGGTCAGCTAACCCTCCTCTGAGCCGTTCTCTCCACTGACTTAACCATGACTCCGGTCATAATAAAGAGCGGAGTGTGTTATCTCTGTAGTTTTTGCCACACAGGCAGTCAGAAAGATGTGGAGGTGAAGGAGTTTCTGGAGCGCTGCCTGCCCACTAGTCAGACATGGAGATTTATGTACTTCTGAGGGTTTTTTTTCTTTTCTTATTTAAAAGTTTGAATAGTTTCATGTGAGATTTTTATCTTAGCAATTTTGTCCGACTCAGCCAAAGCACAAGAAACAGCAACATGAAACAATCCACTCCTGCTTCAAATGCAATGAAAACATGAACACACTTTTCACACAAACCTGCTGAGGGGCTAAATCTGGGGATTTCAGGAAGTGGACGGCTTAACGATATGCGCTTGTCTGAAACCTGGATGTTCTGGCATTAATACTTCTCAGGATTTTAATAAAGGGAAGATGTTTCTAAAAGGTTGATTGTAAGATAAGAGTGGCACTTAGAATTACACTCATCTTTAAAAAATGTTGTAATTATTACCTCTAAAGTGTGAGGCTGCACCTAGAAATGATAGATTAACATTTTAAAGTGACATGACTCGTGTTTACTGTCAGGGTTTTTTACTATACAGTGCAGTGAAAAGTATTTGCCCCCTTAAAGATTTATTTTGTTTTTGTCCGATTTAAATGTTTCAGATCAGCAAACAAATTTAAATATCAATAAGTAAATATGAAAATCAGTTTTTAAATGATTTAATTGATTAGGAATAAAAAGCTCTTCATAATAATCTGATCCTATAAAAATATAATTGGCCCCTGAATTGGCCAAAAACCATCATTAGGATGTCTTCTGTCTTAATACTTACATCCAGATTTTTGGTGATTTAACCTTTTAAAACAAATCGTCACTGCAGTAAAAAGCTCAGAAGTTTGGAGTGCTTCACAGAAAAGTCTGAATTTCTTTGGCCCTTTAAACCAAAGAATATATGAATCATGGATTTTTCTTGGCTTTTAAAGCTGACTTTACAAAGCTTGAGTGTCGAAAAGCTTCATCTTCATACCAACAATAGAAAGTATTAAGAAGGTGATGACAGTGGTTTGGAAAACATTGACCGAAGTAAAGCCAAATGTTTAAATAACCAAACTAATGGAGGCTTTAAGGCAAAGCAGGCCTCCTGTGTATTGTCATCCACCACTTCAGCAGATGAAGCCGTGTAAACAGTCCTGGTGATATTTAATGGCCGTGCCACTTGTGAAAATCCCAGCACGTATTTGTTCCTGCCGGAGAAACCAAGCAAGAGAGAGAGTGAAGAAGTGCTGAACAAACAGACTCTGTCACTCCTCTCGATGTCGTCACAGTGCTCTGCTCTCTGTCAGAGGTTACCAGATGGGTGATGAATAAATAGGCTGACTTCCTCCAATCTTGCCCAGCCCCATGGGACAGGTGATCTTTGCACAGCAGCACAGAGGAAATTCCATCATTGCCAGTTATGCTTTGGCACCCCTTCCCCCTACTCTCCCTCTGCAGGGCTCGCCGTGGTCTCATGTGTTAATGAGGACGAGACAGCCACGCCCTGGAAATCTGATAAACGATGGGCATTTGCAGAGACAACCCCCACTTCTTCCCCTGTCATATTTAGAAACGTGTTATAAACACAGTCTAAAACTGGACAGCCACCCATGCAAGCAGACGCTTTGTTTGACTTACTCATTGAATATTCCAGGAGCTCTAACTCTGTCTTTTAATCCTTACAGTTGTGAGGTATCTCAGTGCATGAGCTCAGCTGACAGCCTCCCAGTGAACTCTCACTAAAAGAATTCTTACTCCTCACCAGGTCGAGACCTTAGTGTTTATACAGCGCAGCCCGTGAAGCTCCATATTGTTTAGACAAGCTTCCAAACACACAGCCTGGCGGTTGTCCAGTTACCCACCCGCTAAGACGTGTGTGCCATCGCAGTTTTGTACATCTTTAGACCTCCAGTAGAGAATCTAACCCTTTGCTTTTCTTCTCCTTCTATTGCATTATAAATGTTGGAGTTATGTCCACCTAAAGGTTTCTTGCTCCAGCTGAAACTGGCCACTATCCTTTTTTCTTATCAGAACCGATTGCTTTGTGTTACAGCCATGTGTCCTGTCTACTGGCGCTTCCTCTCTGTGTCGTTCGTCTCCACACATCACCCAATCTGTCTCCTCTCAGTCTGTCTCCGTCCCCTCCTCTCACTCTCTGTCTATCTTTCTTTTTGCAGGAAGAGAAGGGTATTTCCTGTGAGCTGGTCGATTTGGACTTCCTCAAGTGCACAGTGGGATTTCCCTTCATGAGAGCGCAAACTAAGGTAGTCTAATTTGCATCAGATCTTGATGCAAAATTTTCATTTTTGGATTTTATGGCATGCGTGCGTGTTGACTGTGTTTTAAAGTAATTCCATGATCAACGCCCATCTTTTTTTTTTTTCTAGTATCATTTTGCGGTGATTTTTGACACGACGCGGCTTTCTGGGGAAAATGATACGTTGCGGTTTTTGGTTCAAGCAAAAAGGTATCAGTCAATCTTTGTAGTTGGTGAATTCATTTGAATTAAAATGATTATATTTTCCCCTCAAAATCCAACCTAAAACATGAATGTTTGTGTCTTTTAGTGCCAATCCAGAGCACAGTCTCTCCGACAACAGTTTAGATCTGTCCATCCCTCTGATCCATGAGACAGACACCACTATCACAGGGTAAGAGCACAGGAAATACATCATGATTTATGTGGTCACTAATATTAGAGCAGCCATTCGTATGGAGCTGGACTGGCTGTAGATCTGTTGGAACTCAGGAAGAGTGGGAGTGGTTTTCTCCATATGGAGGATATCAACTAGAAAAGCCTTATCTCTGGATGCTTTATCACAGCTCTGCTTCACACAGGAAGGAGATCGATGTAAAACAGCCCAAAATCACCAGAACTCTGACATCTGATAAGGCTCTATTAAAGTCTGTATTTTTTTTAATAACAACTTTATACATTACCTTTTATTTTCCCTCCTTGTTTGCTGCTCTTGCAGCGTGGTAACGCCAAGCTCCTTTGTGTACGGAAACTCCATCGATGCCTCGCGCTTCGTCCAGTTAGAAGACACAGAATGCAACTTCCAGCCTCTCAATCTGACTTTCCAGGTACTTTACGGGGTTTTATTTTTAAATAATTCCTTTTATATCCCTTCCTCACCTCCATCTCTTTGTGTGACATTGTTCCAGGCTATTAACAAGGGACCCAGCAGGCTGCCTGGATCCACTGTGGACATCAGGATTCCCAACCGACTGGCAGGAAATGGCGCTGACATGTTCCACGTCATTGAAACCCAGGTGGATACCAGCAGCAGAATCCACCAGGAGTCATTAAATATTAGTTTATTCACCTGAGGGACGCCACATATTTAGCTTATTTGTGTGTCGGCCATGTTTTTCCTCATGCACTTCAGAGGGATATGTGTAGCTCCTGAACTGCTGGTCTCTTCATTGAACCGTAGGTGGTTTTTTTCTCAGTGTGAGGCTCCATTAGAGCTTAATCTAAGCCCAAATGTTGGTGTTGCCACTAAAACTATACGAATTCATTTTATCTCACAATATTTTGCATTTAGATAAGGACACATGATACTCCCACTGAGTTTGGATGTTTTCCTAACCTTTGCTTTGCTCCTTTCATAAAGGTAGATTCTGGGGGAGCTCAAGCTGTTAATTGTATTTACTGTGAATGTGTTTGGGGGGGGGGGGGTTCTTCCATCTGGAACTACTTTCATGGGATAAGTCAGCATGCAAAAATAAGGAATGGGACACCTGCGGAGCTGGCTACCGCCTCGTACCACCTCGAGCCGGGAACCACCAAACTTCAACACTATTACCACCATCCAGCTTGTCGCATGCTTATATTTTACACTCTTGCATTTCATGCATTCGGTTAGATAATGTATGAGTTTCTGGCTGCTACTACATATGTTAACGTTTTTATGCACAAAATCCAATAATTCTTAGTATTTTCTGAGAAAATCGACTTCTCATGGAGGATTTCTTAAGCTAAGAGTTACTGGAGCCATTAGAACAGCCTGTGAGCACGCAGCAGTAAAACCCAGACATGCTGGGAGGCAGCAGAGCAGACGATGAGGAAGGCCAGAGGAAAGTTCTACCTCGAGAGCTTCAGGTCGCTCAGAGGAGAGGGGAAAGGGGAAGTGCTCCCCCGGGGGCTGGGCAGTAAAGCAGACACCTCTAAATCACTCCATATGGGAAATCTGTCTGGGAGGGGTACCAGCATGTTGCAGGGGGAGTACTTCCTGTGAGCCTTGGAGATTCATAACAATAACAGGTTTGGGTCATGTATGGTGACAGAAGTACTGTGTGGACAATTTTGTGCAAAATCTCAGTCAACAAAACAAATGAATCCTCCTCCTCCATGTTCATATCACACATGGATATTCTTTCACTTCTCCTGTGCATGATAGCATAAACTGATTGTTTGATAGAAATCTCAATTTAAAAAAACTGAAATCTGTGACTTTTTGTGAAAACCTGGGTTTAAAATGTCCTTGGATTCAAATGTTCTTGTTTAGGTGTCTGATGGTCGAGGGAACTGTACCCGCCACAGGAACCCGACACCGTGCACCATCCCCCAGAACAATGAGAGCATCTTCCACTCTATCTTCGCCTTCTTCACCAAATCAGGACGCAAAGTCTTGGTAAGTGATTCTCATTGCGCTTCGACATTTCAGAGATCACTGAGCATCGCCTTCTGTGAGGGGTCTTGTTTCAGTTTTATTTGACTTTTAATCAGCTCAGCATCTTTCCAGACTCACTCTTGTGTATTTTCTTCAGGACTGTGACCGACCTGGAAGAGCATGTTTAACAATCTCCTGCAGTCTGGGTCCACAGCTAAAGGAGGAAGCTCTGAGCATCGATATAAAACTACTACTGAACACTGAAATTTTGAAAATAGTAAGACAGGTTTATTAAACTCATCAGATACAGAGTCATGTTGTTGTGATTGATAAAGAAACACTTCATTGCTTCCCTCACAGGACAGCTCCTCTGTGATCCAGTTCGTGACGCGGGGCAGCGTACAGGTAAACGACCGGACTGTGGAGGTGCCACACGGCCTGCCAGAAGACATTTCTGTGAGTTTATTAACTGCAGCTGAGCCAGTTATCTTTCTTAGTGGCTGGTGGAGACAAAGTCATAGAAAACACGAGACTTTGGTTGCTACTTGTCTGAAGCTGAATTTAAAATAGGAAACTGTTTGACGTATTTGCATGTCTAATTACTTTGCTTTGTTGGGAAAAATCAATCAATAAGTAAATGTATAATATTACCATTATATACCCAGTCCATCATGTTGCCTTTAGGCATTCTAAAGTGCTCCAGTCAGTCATGAAGGATATGGGTTTAAGGAGCAGCTGAGGATCGCGGTTTCACTTCGATTGACTGTTTTTGGGGTCCTCAGCTGTGCACAGGGACAGACCCTCCCCCTGCTGCTGGCTGCCGAGTGATTAAATGGCCCAACAGATCAAATTTGACAATTTTACTGAGCACCCAGCGTGCTCACAAGGGGCTCTCTTGAGAGATTAGGGTGCTGACTGGGCTGCACCCCGGCTGACCCCTCAGCTCCAGTGGTGCTTGGAAAATTTTGACCTGCTCCGAATACGTCCATACCTCTCCGCTCTTTCAGCACTTACTGGGTGTGCTCATTCCAGCGATGGTTGTTCCTGTAGGCTTTTGTCAACACTCTAACTCTCTCCCTCGGGATCACAGCGAGCTAGATATGATTTGTTGTTTCTGGTTGTGCTTCTCACTGCAACTCTACTGGTTGTCAGCAGAATGACAACCTTGTTTTTTGCCATCTATGACATGTCAAGGGGGAAAAAAAGGTCCATATGTCCAAATGCTGTGCAGGTTACAAATGTAGAAAAGCAAAATTGAGTTCAATGGACTTTACAGACGTAGAGAGCAATGACCAGAAGAGCTTTCATCTTCTCTGTGCACACAAATGCCTTGGCATGCATAACAACTGTTATTTCCCAGAGATGGGAATTAAAGTGAAGTGTTAATGTGGGAAACTATTCAACAGAGAGATTTCTCTTCACTTTTTCACTTGGCTTTGTCTTGGCTAACAGTTGGTGTCTCATGCCACATAAAAGTTCAAAGCCTGTGCAGAACTACATCGTGGAATTGGGGATGTATGTTATTCTGTCACTTCTTAAAGTGTCCTGCCTCATTTGGCTAAAAACGCATCATGCTGCGTTTGATGATGTTTGAAACAATACAGGGTTTGGTCTCCTTTAAGATCTTAAGTAAATAAATCCATAAATTTTATGACCCTGGAGAGTTTCTAAATGCTGCATAAAAACAGGCTTAACTGTGGTGCAGTGATGCATAAAACAACTTACATCAAATAGCTTCAAATAAACATAAATATGAACATTTTATTGTCACACAAATAAATAAAATATAGATTACTGGCTATTATTTAATATGCATAAAAACCCTGATGTTAGAAAGTAATACATTTTAAATAATTAACAGATAGAGCAGAATTTTTGGGGTGAAGTGAAGCTTCCCACTGTCAGTAAGTCTCACTAAATCAGCTGCTAGTTGAACCAAGTCGGTCATAAATTATCCAGCTGGTCAGTATTCTCTCATGTCATGAGAAATCATCCAAAAAGCTCCTTTTTTATTATAAAGTCAAGATGTCTGCAAGAGTTGCCAAAATTCCAAGAATTAGAGATAAAAACCCATCATTTGCATCATGTTGGACCTAAAAATATCACTTAAAAAGCTTCAAACTTCAAACCAAAAGGGGGAGTGGATGAAATATTATTCTTAAAAGCTCTGACCTTATAAGAGAATTACTGTTGGCAGCAAAATCCCTAAGAAATCTAACTGTGTGTGGGTGAATAGGTGGGTTCCACAAATCCAACATGGCAGCGCCTGTAAACAGGATATTATGACTTCACTTTTCTACAATAATAAAAGGAGATGGTCAATGGCTGCAAAGTGCAACTTAAATCTGGAATCAGATTGGACATTTTTACCTGTAAAAAATCAAAGAGGGTGATCTGAGTTGTTGAACTTTGTCCCCAAGAGAGACAAACTGTCAGACCAGTGAAATGAAGCGGGGCACAGACCAACTGCCTTTGTATATGTATGAAATTATTTTGAGGCACAACAAGGGTGTTGCATGCAGTACAACCTTTCTAGGTGTGTGTTCAATCCTTGGAAGCTACTATTGAATGTAAATATGAATTTATATTTTATATATTTGTCATCTGTTTCTTGTCTGATCTGATTCTAGATGTTCAAGCCAGCCTAAGAGTCACTGAAACATGTGACTTGTCTTTTTGCTGTATTGCATCATGATCAGCACATGATTTAATCTGCTCTGTGTGTCCCTCTATGTGTGTGTGTGTGTGTGTGTGTGACTCACCCTGGCTTGTTGTGTTTCAGCTGGTTTTCGAGGCTCTCCACAGTCAGGAGCCGAGGGGTTACGTAGTCGGCTGGATCATCGCCATCAGTCTCCTGGTGGGAATCCTCATCTTTTTGCTGTTAGCTGTGCTACTCTGGAAGGTAAACATGCACAAGAACAAAGAGATTGTGATTTTTATTTTTTTTCCAACTCACAAAAGCTTGTGCAATACAAGGCATTAATGTGTATGACAGCCAGGAGCACAGCGTTTACCTCTGGTTCGATGTCAGCACAGTATCCAGTTGAATGGAGACAGCTGGGGGTCGGGGAAAGATGCGGGGCCAAGGGAGCTCCCTTAAGGCCTCTGACAACCATGAAACGGACAAATCACAGACAGGACAGTAATTCACACCATTCCCCTCACATGAAAGAAGAATTTTAAGGGGGAAGTGGCGATCACACCGATATCCAGGGGCCCTTTTAGCACAAAACTCCTTTTCTTTTTCTCTGCTTCATCTTCCACCGGGAATACCACAACTAAACCATGGAATGTTGGTCCAAGGATACATCACTCCCCCTCCTTCTATTTCCCGAGCCCTCAAATCCTGCCAAAATAAACCACATTTACAAGAGCAGCGCATGTCCTGCGTTGCTCTTATCAGGAAATGCCTGAGGAGAATGCAGGTCTGTATCAATAAACTTCAACAGTCAAGTGCAGATAAATGAAGTCGTAGTGAAAGAAGACAACCCCCCTCATGTCACACTGGTTAAATGCATGTTTTCGCTCTGTCAAATGTAAACAAGCCTAAAGTATTACGTTCCCAACGAAACAACACAATCCTACAAGGGAAGTACTTGATTTGCACCTATGCACACTTGTAATTTTGCTTGGTTTTGTAAAAAATCTTGAAATGATGGATTCTTGTGGATAAAGTGACATGGCACAATATTTAAACTGAGTTCTTACCCTCAAGACCTTCCCTGATTTCCATGTTTCACTGCAGGAGAAATCCCAACTTTCAGTGATTTCACTTAAAGATATAATCCATCACAAGGAACTAGGGGTCTTTTTTGTTATGCAATCTAGAATTCTGTTATTTTTGTAATAATGCATCTGAAACAAGAAGCTCTTTTAGATAAGCTCTCACTGGATGTGTGTTTCAAGACAATCAGCTGCTCAGAATCAGCTAATAACATTTGACTAAAATGTCAAATCAAATCCAGAAAACAATCAGGAGATTGTTCCAGGTCCAGTTTATTTCATCTTTGAGTAATGATATTTTCTTGTGGGTTATTCATAACATCATGGGAGAAATTCTCTTCCAGTACAGTACAGGATTTCTGAGGGTGATACTGTATTAATGTTGATGTTTTAAAATTAGAACATGAGAAAACAGACCAAATAGAAAAGAATACATTATTTTATTATAAATCTATACTACTATATTGGTAATTAAGTTATGTATAACTTAAACTTAATGTTACCACTTCATAATAAGGTATCCATATGAATTATTTACAGCCAGTCATCCAGTGAAGTATGTTTGATTTGTGGTCAAAGAAGTGAAACACAAAACTATTTTATTGAAGTCTCTCTAACCTCTTAACTTGTCTTGTTCTCTCAAACAGATGGGATTCTTCCGTCGGCGCTACAGAGAGATCATCGAAGCTGAGAAGAACAGAAAAGACAGCGATGAAAGCTGGGACTGGATGGACAAGGACCACTGAGACATTAGAACTGTGGGGGTGGTCCCAGTGAGATTAGGGATTGGGTCAAGACGGATCCAATAGCGCGGGGGTGTCGCCCCTGTGGCACCAGGTCCTTCATGTCTTTCATATGTGGAAGAGACGTTTATTCTCCATATTTTTTGGAGCCTCCATGTTTTGTTTTGATTTTTTTTTGCAGGTGGGGGGTGGGAGGGGAGGGGGTCCAGACAACAGGCTTCCTGAGGTGAATGTGTGGCTTTCCAGAAGGGAGGATGTGGCGAAGGATAGGTGGACAACAAAACCCTCAGGGCTGTGTTATATAGTAAATTTATTTTTATACATACACTTTAAGCCATATTATAAAAGCGAGCTTTGGGTTTTGAATGCCATTAAAATCATACTGTCTCTGCAGTATGCTTTCTTAAAGCACTGATGTTTGATAAGCGTGAATGCCTCAGCTCCAAAGCTTTACAGTTTGTGCCAAAGATCTGTCCTGTATGGAATATGATTGGAGTCATTATATATTCTCAGCTCATCCCAGTTCCTGGGAATGGAAGATTGTATCATTTCTGGACTGTTTCCTGCTTTTATTTCACCTGAAATAACCAATCAGAGCTAATTCTGTGCATTAAACACTTAGAAAATTACGTTTTCAAGGACTATTCCAGGATGTATAAATACTGTCTTCCCTTTATCCATGTCTAATTAGCTAATTTTACCATCAAAACTACCATTTAAGTTTTTTTTAATTTGATCATCAAGTTGTCAGATATAAATGTCAGCCTCTGCTCTTTTTGCAATAACTCAAATTAGATTAAACGCAAAGGAGGACATATTTGAGGCTGCTGTTGCTCAAAAATTCTGCGGATTTTTCACCTGGACCCCCATAAATTTATGTCCTGTTGTAAATGAATTTTGATCTAAAACCTGATAAGAATTTATCTCCAAAAACTCCTCCAGACCTCACCCAGACACTTAATTTTTTTACGGTCATAATTATTAGGCAGTTGGTTTAAGTGTGAAATATGAGATCTCTGTGGACAGATGAAGGTCAGCATGGAGAGTCTATCTAAACTCATTTTATAGGAGCCCATGGTGCAAGTAATGCCCTGAAAATACATGGGAATTTGCAGCACTCAATCACCACACAGAAACAAGCTCTTTGGGTCTCATGGAAATAAATTACTTTGCCTCAAAGAGGAGGAATGTTAAAAATGTTTTACCACAAAAGTCCAATTCTGCAAAGTGTGGAACCTCCTGGGGAAAGAAAATCAAGAATTTTTACACTTTTGATGCCACTATAACAAAAGATGGTTGAGGAAAAATCTGTTAGTCATAATAAAATAGATATTCAGTACCTATTGATGAAACACAAGTCAGAATAAAAAGTGCAATCCAATAAGAACACGTTTCTGTACAGATCACTATGAATTCCACTGGCTTTACAGCGTATACTGTACACGTTTCCATCCTCCCTCTGCACCAGTTTTAAAGAGTCTATACTAAATGTATGCAACAAACCGACACTTGACTTTTTTTGTGTAACTGTGATGTTTCTGTGTTTGTTCACGCCGTCATTTATTTTTGTTCTGAGTATACTACTGTCAGTGCGTATCATTTCCATTATAGAGTGCTGTATGTTTGATGTTTAAAGTCATGTTTGAGCTGTATATTTATCTGGTGATAAATTTCAGAGTGAAATATCCGAGCTGTGTTTGGTCATTTGTGTTTATTTGAACGTGATTGAGGCGTTTTAGAGACTTTTTGTGGGAGATGGTGCCCCCTGCTGGTAGCAATGCTAATAACTAACACAAAGTGATTTTTAAATAAATAATTTCTTGGGGGGAAAAACTATTAGGCATTGACATGTCAATCACTTGGTAGAGCATATTTTATATTTTATTGAGGCGTGGACTAGGGAAAAAGACTCCCTAATAATGATTTTCATAATGTATCCTATTATATTATTACTTTACCTTTATGTTTTGACTTTTAGTGTCCCAAAATAACCACACACAAAAAAAAACTTTTTTCTTAGTGTGGAAGATATGGTTAAGTTTTTTGGTTATTATTTTGCTACAAAGAATTTTCAAAAATACCTATAAAATATATCATAATTTATTATTAGTTTTGGGAATAAAAATGATCTACTATTCAGCTGTGTTACAAATAAATCTTTTTGTAAAAACATTTATGAAAAGTTTTTGTGGTTTAACCCTTTAGGTTGACACATAAATTAATAATCAAAAAACTCAGATTTTTTAAAATTTGATTGCTAATTAATTTGTCGGCTAATGTTAATATTTAACAATAATTTACTTTTATATAATATTTAATAAAACTTCAGTACCTAAATCTTCCACAAGAGGGCAGAAAACGTATAAGATTGAATACAGCAGCTTGTTTTGGACGATACCACTCTTGTTAAAAAAATATAGAGCTCTTAGAAAAATGTGTGTCACAGGTATATGATACAATTGGTGTTAAAGTAATAGTTTCAGAAAACATCCATTAGAAAAGAATAATGCATTTGATTTAGGATTACCATTAACACTAATAAATATTTTTGAGCTAGAAAATAAATCAGGTTAACACACCAATTTATCTCTAGAACCATTTCCTCATTATTTGGTAACATTAAAATCATGTCATATTCATGAAAATAAATAATCAGAACAGCAAAACACCTTTATTCATGGAAAATATTTAATTCCAACCAGCAGAGTTCCACCCTGAACTGAAAGTACTACAGGTATATCTTTAAAAAAAACTGAATCTTACATGCAAAATTGATGGCATTGTAAAACTTTATAATGTAATATTTGCATGAACTATAGGTAAGATATTTATTGTTCATAACATGGTTTAAATGATCTTCTGAATGTTCTTTAAATTCACTTAAAAGTGATTTTCTTTTCTGACAGAAGCCACAAGAGAAAGAAATCATTTACATTAATAATCTGCTTGCAGGTGCATTTTTGTTGTAGATCTGAAAGCAAACATTATCTCAGCATAAAAAATGTTTTTTTTTTTATATGATAGCTGAGTGTTGTAAACTGATCAGGTGACAGTAGTTGCCATGAAACCCTGAAATCAAACACCAGCTGCTTTGTAAACTCAGATGAATTATTAAATCAGCTACAGCAGGAACGTGACTCTCTTGCTTTAGATCTGAGAAAACTGCCATCACAACCATGTCCTCATTATTAGAACACGGGTTTGTCAGGACTGCAGCGGTGGAGAAAGTGGTGGCACCAATTGCAAGTCATTTGTGCCACTTGGTGCTGCTGTGTGACAACGCAGAGGAACCAGAGCAGTTTGGTCAACTGGAGGTTGCAGCTCAGGATGTGGCTAAAGCTACTGAGAACATGGCAGCTGTGGTTTCCAGGTATGCACCATGTCATGTGATCTAAATTTTGATTTTAATGAAACTGGCCTTGACTCCATGCTTGTAGGCAGATCAGTGAGACGGAGGATGAGATTTTACACATGGAGATGTCATCCCTGCTTGAGTCGGTCAGCGTGTCTGGACAGCATGTCCTGCTGGCAGCACAGAAACTCAGCATCCAGCCTGGTTTGTCTGAGCACAGAGAGGAGCTCATCACTGCCACACAGAACGTCTTCCTGGGAGTAGTTAAAGTAAAGTTTGATTTTTTTTTCTATCTTATTTAGTCTATAGAGGTAAAAAGATGTCTGTCAATGTAATAAGAAAATATTTAACATTCTTCTCTGATATTTTCTTCAAGCAGAAGTCAGGGGGAAGGAATGCTAGCTGAGTTAAACGAACTAACACTGGATAGTTTGAACAGCTGCATCTGCTTTTTAGTTAGTCAGAGGTTTCCATGAATGGGAATAAAACTCCTCACAAGAGACGGTAGCTGGTTTTGATTTCAAACATAAAGTGTCTTCCAGGTATTTCATAAACTTTGGTTCAAACCTTCAGTGTTTTTATAAATGATTTAATTTGTTATCTAACAGTCACAAGCTAATCAGTTCAGTCAGAGGAGTCAGGGTGGTCATATCTAACCTCTAAAAATCAGCAGCAATCTAAACATCTGCATTGCATTTCTTGGCTGAGAAATAAATATTTGATCTCTCTGCTACTAGGTTCTCTTGGTGGATGACAACGCTGTCGTGAGAAGAGTTGTAGCTGCTGCTGATCGGGTTTCGGAGTGCCTCACTGAGCTTGGCTCCTCCTCAGAAATCAAGACTCTTCTCAAATCTTTCCAAGTGTTTTCTGAAGATCTTCTTGTTCTTAATAAACTCACAGTAGACAGAGCAGCATCTTTACAGGACCCCAGACAAACAACGCAGCTTCTTGACTCCTTGGAAACACTGAGGAAGTGCATCTCCATGCTGCACACTGCCATGTCCACGACCATCAAACACCCTGCAAGTGAGCAAGCTCAAGCAGCCAAGAGGTACATTCTAGACAAGGTGCAAAGCACCATAAGAGAGATTACTGATACTCTCAGGTGTGAGAGAAACAACGGACCACTGGGACCTCATGGGTATTACACTGAGAGGCGTAACAACTTGTTGCAGTTACTTAGCTATTATTCCATCTCATCGATTCAAGATGGTGGCTTTGACAGCATGGTGAGAGATATTGTCTTTCACTGTATGGCTGTTGCAAACTCTTCAAGGAGAGAATCTCAACAGAGAATCGTGAGTCACTGTCGTCAAATCCTGCAGTTCTGGTCTGACCTCAAATGGATTCTAAAGTCCTTTGAAAAACCTGAAGACTTTGAGAAAACTTGCACTTTATTGGAACAGCAAGTCAAAATGCTTGACAAAGCGTTGGTAACTGCACTTCTTTATCAGGTTCTGGACACATTTCTCACAGCCTCTTCCACAGCTGACGAACTTTCAGGCATGACCAAACAGCTTTTAGCTGCAGATTCTGCTGCAGTTATGGATCTGACTTGTATTCAGCCAGTAGTTGAGGATTTCATTTCATCCACAGATAGGATAATCCAAGTGGCAAACTTTATCTCGGCGGTTGCTGTGGATGCGAAGAGTTTGGAGAATGTGGAGAACTCACAGGTGTGCCTTAGAAGACTAAAAGCTCGAATCGCGCCTCTTTCCCTGGAACTTGAAGATAATTCAATGCAAACTGTTCAGAAGCTTCATGATTTGTGTCAGAAGTGGGGGGAGGAGAGTGATCAGCTGCAGGAAGCCCTCAGTGATGTAATGGACATAAAGGAGTTCACCAATCTAGCCATTAATGAGATGGTCAGCGATCGCCATGGATGTGATGAAGCATACAGAGAGCAGAGTTATGCACTGTTTCATGAACATGCTAAGAACTTCATTTGTCACATGAAGCTGGTGATCCTCTCAGTGAGGAGGCACGTGGACAGTAGTGATAACCCAATCTACAGAAACGGCCTGCTGGTTCTGCTCAAACAGGCTCAGTCATCCAAAACCAAAGTGGCTGAGTCGATCCAAGACATGCTTCATGGTTCAGCTCTAAATGTTGGGATGTATTCTGACTTTACAACAAGGGTTTCAACAGTTATCCAGCATTTTAAGGTGCTCAGAGAGGGACTGGATGGCCACCAGCACCCACATCTCCTGAGCCCACTGCGAGAGGGGGTACGTGAACCAGAAATGACACTGTCACCTTCATCAGTCAAGGAAAATTTTAGGTTAAACCTGGATCATGTGACAAGAGAACCAAAATTTCCAGTTTTAGAAGTGATGGAGAGGAATACTCAAACAATACATGAAGAGTCCTCAGATGCTTCTATGGTGGAAACCATAGAAGCAGAATGTGCTCATGAACTTGACAGAAATGACTTAAAGGTGCCAGCTGTCCCAGATGAGCCTGAACTGATCCACAAGCCTGTAGCTTTTGACCTTTTGCCCCTCTTGTATGAAGTCGTGACTGTGACTAAAGAGAAAGATGTGTCAGTGCTCAACCAGGCCTGTACCAGAGTTCTTGAACTGTCCAACTGTTACGCTCAAGCTGCTAAGGAAGGTTTGGTCATTGTTGACGCTGTTGATAGTCAGACACTGGAAAGCTTTAGAGCAGAGCTGGTTTCACTGACCCCGCTGCTCGTCCAGACAGCACAAGAGACAGCGATGAGCTCAGCGATGAGCACTGAAGGCATCTACAAGCACTGCACTCAGTTTTCTGACCTTATTAGCAACATTCAAAAGGTTTTACTGCCTGTAGCTGGAACCTGGTATCATGCTGTGATCTCTGACCTGCAAGGAAATCTACAAACTAGTGTTATACAAAATCTGAATGAGGTGATGACTTTGTGTGCACATGTAGTCCAGTTCTTGTCATCGTCTGATGTAAATTTGCAAGCTGATGGTCAAGAAACATTCAGCGTCTTGCACAGCAAGCTGAACAAAGCCCAGAACAATACAAGGTATCTCATAGAGTTTGCCACATCAGTAGAAAAACAGAGAGATCACATGGAAGGACTTTGCATCCTCTGGGGTCTCTCCATCCAGATTTTATTAAAGTCCTTGGATAAGATTTTAGGTACATCAGCTGCAACGTACCCGTTAAATCTTCAGAGACAGATATCGTCTTTGTCTGAGAACTCTCTTAGAATCCAAGAGGCTGCGAGGCTCACCAGCCTAAACTGTAAAAGTGCTTACAAGTCAACACAACTGACAGGTGAACAGGATGAGCTGAAAACGCTGACTGACGCATATCTTAAAGCTGTCGAAGAACTTGACGTGTTGCCTAATGTGATGCAAATTGCAAAATCAGAATTCCTTCAGCGACAGTTATTGATTCAACTTCGAGTGCTCTCTGGTCAGCTGAGCAAAGAAAATAAGGAGTATGGTGCTGCGTTTCAGAACGTTGTCAGCATTGCTTGTTTTGCAGCTGAACATTTTAGAGGCCCGGATGCAGAAGAGGCAGAGCAAAGATTTGAAAATGCAGCTCAAACGCTTGTTGGAAACATCAAATCTGCTTGCAGAAAAGTGAACGACTGCTTGAACTTCATCCGTGACCCTCGTGCTCGCTCAAACCTGAGGTCTATCAACGACCACCTGTCCTTTCAGATTTCAGACATCATCACAAGGGCAAGGCTCATTGTAGAGACTCGCTATGTTTGTGACACACTCAGTTTGGATGTGCTGATTCAGTGTTGGTCAGCGAAAGCGCACTATGTGGCTGAGGAGATCATGAAGCAAGATGGGATTCACCAGGAGGTTAAAGAGAGCATTAAGACCGGGTTACAGGGCAGAGAGTCTGAGGACATTAATCAGTTTTTGACGGAAGTGGAACTTCCTAATGTGACATCACTGCAGAGAGACACAGAACCCATAGATGCTGCAGAAACTAAAGTAAACGTGGCGGCTGTGGAAAAGCAAGAACCCAAGCATGTGAAAATAGACGTAAGTAGCTCTATTGACAAAACTGACGGTTCATGTTATGCCACAGTAAATCATGCCCTGAATAACTTTTCCCTGCAGGATGATGCTCCATCTGGTGTGCTTAAAGATGCCTCCTCACTGACCTTCACCTCCCTTTATCTGAAGCAAAAGAGCAACAGCTGGGATCCAAAAGACAACAGAATAGTCCAAGTCACAAGGAAGATGGCTGATACCATATGTCACATGACACAGTACTTAAAGAAGAGAGGCCCAATATTGGTAATGACCACCAGAGGTCACTTTACTGCTTTCATCTTCATCTTAGCAGGCTTGCTTAATTACTTTTCTTTCATCAGAACAAAGAAGCATTTGTCACCGCAGCTAAAGAGGTCATCTTAAACTGCCAGTCAGTAACTCACTTCATCAGAGTTATTGCTAACCACAGCCTGGATAAACAGTGTACCGTTGAACTCTCCCTCATCATTGAACAGATTCTAACCATCACTAACCAGCTCAGCATCATCTCCAGGTCAGGACACACTGAGGCACACAAGGGAAACCAGAAAATATTTACTTTAAATTTTTTTTCTCTTCATGTTTGCATAGTGTCAATGCTGTAACTCCTGGGTGCAAGTCATCTGATGAGAGCCTGGTAAAGAACGCACAAAATCTCCTCCAGACAGTTCTGCGTGGGGTGCATGCTGCAGAAACAGCCTGTATTACTGTAAATATGCCACACATGCACATAATTTCAAAGCTGTCTAAGCAACAGGGGCAGGGTCAAACATGAACTTCACATTTTTTTTGGAGAAATATAAAAAATTCTGCTGAGATCAAAAACTTTAGTCATTACTTTTAGATGTAGCTGCAACTATAACTATCACTGAGTTTTCTGAGTTAGTTGTTAAATCACTTTCAAATCTATTTTTAAATGATTCCAGGGTCTGAAGCAGCCTGAGCCAAACTCAGATGGTGCAGAAGCCACAGCCTTGTGTTTCCAGTGGAAGAAGAACTTGGAGATCTATCGAGCCCAGCAGACCTCTAACCCAGAAACCGATGAGCTTGGTTTGAGAAAGACGTCGTTGCACCCTTTAGCTCCCAGCCTCGCCCCCCAGGTTAATGTCTGAGACAGCTTCAAGTGAGCAAAACACCAACTGGATTACAGGACTTTTAGACATTGCTATTTCAGCTTTTTATTCCACATATTTATGATAAAAATCAGCTAAATTATGAGCATATGTTGTTAAAATGCCACGTAGTTTGTACAAATATGGCCACCATATGGACTGACACTGGTAAGCATTAACAATCACCAAAACACACTGTACACATAATAAAAAATGCACATTTACAATGTGAAACATGGAAACAGTAAAAAAGAACATAGCTTATTTTTAGGCAAATAAATCAGCTTAAGTTGAGCACACTAAAACAGCTGATATGTTACTGCAAATCTTCATGGATACATGTTTAAATACAGACAAAATTCAACAGTACAAAGTGTAATAGGGGTCATATTTGTTACATATATACATATACCTCTAATGCCATCAAGACAGTCGATTTCTCTGCAAAATACACTCAAAAACTTGATCTTTTCTTAGGATTATTAGGTTATCTTTAAACGATATATAATTAAAAAGTGAGTACCTGTTGCTTCTGAACTTTTTTGTTGTGGTTTTGAAGAATGTTTATAATATTCTCATGGGACTCTTCATACCCTAAAAAACACTGGCTTTGTGAACTAAAATATTTTTATACTATTCAATTTATACTTGTTTTTATAATGTAAGCAGACTGGATTTTAAAATCAATTTTTTTTTTATTTTAGGAAAAATTTACAATATTTTTTTAATTTTGAGTTACTAAATATTCAAAAGCAATGCTTGAACAAAGTCCTACTCATTCAAAAATATTTAGGGGAAATAAAAATTTCACACCAAATAAAGTTCAAGTCTCAGGAGAAAATCTGACTTGATCTTGTCAAAGGTTGATAACTTTTAAACATGTACTTGGGTAAAAAAAAAAAGAAAAAAGTCAATGTAAAAAAAATCTAATGCCTTATCTTATTGTGAGGATAAACTTTTAACTCATTCTATAAAAACAGAGTAGATTAAATAACAATACTGTCATCTGCCTGCATGTAGAACTGGATATTTGCATATAAAAGATGTAAAAAATATGTGAAAAATACACAATAATTCCTTAATGCACACAAAACAGTCAAGCTTTAGTATGATTCATCAGCTCGTTCTCCAAACTGACAAACGTGTGCTGTGATAACCTATACAGGATTATGTACAGAAATAAAAAGATTTATGAAGCATTAAATAAAAGTTATGGACGTTATAAACAAACCCAAACTTTACTTCTGTTTACTGACAGAAAGGAGAAGCAGTGGGATCAAACGTTTTAAACACATCTTTAAGTGTCCTGTCATCTGCCTCCTCTGGATCCTTCGGTTTTGGTTCTTCTTCCATTACCACCTCCTCTTCCTCCATCTCCTCTTCCTGCTCCTTGTTTACCTCTGCTTCTTCCTGTGTTCCTGTAGGACCCTGAACTCCTTGCTTAGTCTGCCGGGGGTCAGTGTACTGAGGTCGGATTAGCCCAGCCAGCGCCGGGATGGGGAGGTTATGAACTGCAGGGGGTTTGACTGGTGAGGTGGGGGGAGCTGTGGAAGAAGCAGTAGGTGGAGTCAGATGTGAGGATGCGTCTGTGCTTTTGACCTCGTCGAAGGTAGTGCTTTGCTTGGTTGGTGAGAGTGAAGGTGGGAGAGTATTCTCCACTTTGGGAGGCTGTTTGAGAATTCCTGACTTCTTGGGAGGTTCTACCTGCTCCTTCTGAGGCTGTTCGCTTTGAGAGCGGGGATCGTACAGACTGATGCCCCCCAGGATTGTAGTGGGACTTTCCAGGCCTCCATCAGAGGATGCTAATCTGGGTGCATATGGAGGCAGTTTCTCAGGTTCTGGTTTGCTTTGGGAACTTTGAGGAGAGGAGTTGGCTCTGGATTTCTGCAGTCTTGGGTCCACCAGTCCTCCCCCAGATGGGGTCTCTTTCTGACCCAGCAGCTTGGAGTCCAGACTCCCTCTACGCTTGAGTCTAGGATCCAGAGACTTCTGCTGGCGTGGATCTACAGGTCTGTCCTTGGGAGGTCGAGACTCAAGGGATCCAGAGGGAAGACGGCTCAAACGTTCTTTCAAACGTGCAGCTGCTAGTCTGGGGTCAGACGGTGGAGGACTGGAAACTGACAGGTGGTCCGGTTGGTTAGTTCGGTTCATCTGAGCATCGGCGATTAAAGGAGGAAGAGGCAGATTGATGGAGTGCTCCTGTTTGGGAATAAGGGAAGGAATGAGATCCTCAGGTGCCCACACCACGGTCTGTGCAAAGGCAGGCCGCTGAAGCAGTATGTCCACCCGAATGTGACTAAACTGCTTCAACTGGCAGCGAGGATCCCGCAGCAGCGTCCCGGGAATGGCATCCAGTGGGATAAGTACAGCTCTGTCCCTCAGCTCCCTCTCTCCTTCATCCTCCTCCTCTCCAGTTAGAAGCCTTTGTGGACCAGGCTGTCGATAGGAACTAGATTCTGCAGCTCTCGTCTTCCTGGGGTCATCTGGAAGTCGCTGTCTAGGCTCAGTCTTCACCCGTGGGTCACTTAGTAGAGCTCGTTCCTTCACAAGCCGAGGGTCGCTCAGTGGTGGGGCTCCTGGCGCTGCCTGGGGGGGCTTTGACTGGCTCTGATGCATCTCACTCTGCTTCTTTAAAGACTTTAGGATAGAGGACACACAGGAGCTCCCACCCTCCTCGTCACTTGAGTACCAGTTTGTAGTTTCATCTGCAAAAAGAAGAAAATCATTGTCTTAAAGTCACTAGAGTTTTGTTTATGTCTTTTGTTGAGGATTTTTTTGGTATTCTGATAAACTACTAATCAGCTCCTTGAATATGAACCACTACCTCTGTTTTTATTGTCCTCCTGACCCTGTGGATCACTCCCCTGTGACTCTTGTTGCTGCTGTGTCAAATGTAAAAAGATGGCTTTCTGCACCTCTGCTGGCAAGGACTGTATCTGTGACTCTGCCCCCATCTGCTGCTGGAGGTTCTGCATGAAGGACACACCAGGTTCTGCAACAACAAAACCCACTCTATCAGGTTAACAGTTAAAACCCTATTTCATGACCATTATAAGATAATACCAACCTCCTTGTTGATTGGTAGCCTGATTTTGTACAAAGTTGCTGAGGAACTCCACTGGGTTCTGACCCAAAGATTGAAAAGGTAACATATTTTTCAGCATCTGTAGATCTGGAGGGAATGGAGGCCTCTGCATATTCATTTGTTGGTTGATGTTAGGTCCATGGAAGGGTGGGGGTTGACCAGAAGGAGCCAGTGGCTGCATTGGAAATCCATGAGGCGGATGTTGTCCTGGTGGAGTCTGAGGCATCGTCGGTCCAGTGGGGTGACCCATGAGAACAGGTGAATCAGGAGGAGGAATCTGAGGAGCACCCGATGCCACACCAGCTCCACACTGCCCGTCCTCTGTGCTTCCACTAAACTGATTAGCGTCGTCACCTTGATTCTGAGAGAAGTTGGAGCCGCTGAAAAATAAAGATTGTTGTAAAATTCAGGGTGAGATCTGAGCACTTTTTTACAGCTCGGTTAGGGATGATTCAGGTTACCTCAGACCGATTTTTTGTGCCAAGTCTACAGTTGGTGTAACCTTGATTTCAAACAGAGAAGGGATCTTTTTCCCAGATTGGCCTGATGCTCCATCTGTGGGACTGCTCTGTCCAGGAGTGGGCAGCAACCCCACTCCAGGAGGAGGTTTAGGAAGCGGGGCGATACCCTGCTTTCTCAGATCCTCCAGCTCCAACTCGTCCTCACGGGCGTTCTCCTCTTCAGTGTTGATAATCTTTCAAAAAAAATCAAAACACTCATAAATAAGAGCTAAAAAAACAATTTTAACATTAAACTCTCTCTCTCTTTTTGTCGTACCTTTTCAAGCAGCTCTTTAGTCACATCAGTCAAAACATCATGGGAGAATTTGCAGTTGTCTCCTTGATAACATTTGGCTCCAGTGTGGAAGAACTTGCAGGGGTATTCATGTGCAAAGACAGGTTAAGGAAGGACTAACTAAAAGGCAGAATATGCTGCAAGTTATTTATGCAATGCAGTAAAGAACACTTGAAGGATATTGTGCATGTAAATGCAGTGATCTCCTTTGCTGCAGTATCCTTGAAGGTAAAATTTGCAAAGCTCCTTTTTCTTATCAGGCACCACGAGCTCATGTTCAAATTTGCACTGTTCCCCCTGTCAGAAAAAGGTAACACGGTCCTTCTCATTCATTGAGAAATGTAAATAATCTCCTCCAATAACTTTAACGTGGGTAGTAGTGCTTAGAAAGGAGAAGCTCCAGAAAATGTATGATGCCAAACCTTGATGCAGCGACCCTCCAGGAAATACTTGCAGATGTATCTACCATTGTGTTCAACTGTGTGCTGATTGATGAACTCCTTGCTCATGATAGGTCGCTTCTTCTGAAAGCCAGAAGACATTTTTCCATCCTGCGGGGTAAAGAAAACAACAATGTGGGTCATTTTTGGTCCAGCCTGTGCAACTGGCTGTAAATGGGGAAAAAAAGAGATACAACTGTATTGATTTTAAAGAGTTAAAACAGATAGAGCCCATCTGGTTGGATTTTCAGGAGCATATTCACCTGTCCCATGTCGTCCCCTCCCTGGTCTCCTCCTCGACCCCGCCCACGTCCGCCCCAGGGTTTGCCCTTAAGCTTCTTGTTCTTGTTGAGCATCCCGCGCCCTCGTCCAGGTCCGCCACCTCGACCCCTTCCTCTCGGCCCAACTGAAAAGAAAAAAAACAAACTCTGACTCTTTAATCGCAGCAGAAAGAAATCTGTAAACTGATTTAAAAAAAAAAAACAGGGTTTCTTTTAAAAAAACAATCATACACTGATGATGCTTCATTCCCCTCATGCTTCCACGGCTCATCTGGTCTTTAGCGTGCCGTCCCTTTCCCTGACTTGAGTCTTTTGACGGCTGATACTCCATGTCATCTTCATAATCCTCCTCCTCTTCATCATAGTCGTACTTGTCGTCGCTGTAGTCGTCGCTGTATCTGTCAAAATCGCTGCTCTTTTGCGGTGATGTCCTCTTTAAGCTGCCACGGACCTTCTTTGAATACTGTGAGTCAAACCGGAGGAAAAAAATAATGTCTCACAATATCTTGTTTTGTTTTTTATAATAAGGAAAGGTAAACACACCTGAGAGTGTTGGACATCAGAGTCACGACCATAACCCTGACCCTTCCTGATTTTGGGCCTTTCTGGCTGCTCATAGTCAGAGTCGTAGCTGTCAGAGCTGGAGCTGCTGGAGGGGGAATGGTGCTGAAAGGGAACAAAACAAAATAAAACAGCAGTGGGGCTTAAAAACATTTAACAAGGTTAAAATTCATGCCTGATACATGGATGCAGAAATGCAGGCATCACTTGTGTCGATTTATTATTAAGTGATGTCATTTTTCTCTCACTTTTGAGCTGCTGAGTTAAAGTGGAGGTTTGCAGTTTCCAACATGTGACCCCTGCCTTAAGTTGATCAAGTTTTAAATGAGAACTCACTCTCTGTCTGTCACGTCTCCGTCTTTTTGACCTCCTCTTCTCTTTGGTCTTTTTATACCTCTTCCTCGAGTGTCTGCGCACCTTTTCTTCCTTCTCTTTACTTTTTTCCTTTTCTTTCTCTTTCTCATTGTCTTCCTTCCCCTCAGTAGCCTCTTTGTTCTCCTCTTCGACTTCAATCCCCTCATCGTCGATTTCTCCGTCTTCCAGTTCACCATCCTCCCTATAAGATGCAAAAATCAGACATTTAGCAATGTGTTTACTCAATTGTTTCCAATTTCATTGTAAGCGACAAACCTTGCTAACTCCTAATTCAACTTAAACAACTTTTCCACCAGTAACAATTTAGACATAGTTTATCAAGTTGTACTTTTTTTTTTTCATTTTCCTTTATTTTAAATAAAGTCTTTCTATTTTAAAAAAGCCAGACTAATTTAGCCTCAGGTTGGGTGAAATTTATGCAAACTACTGATGTTTAAAGGTCAAGTAATTTAAGCATTTTTGTAACAGCAGTTTGAGGAAAAAGAAAGTAAAGGGTGAGCATGAGTCAAGAGGACAATATTACAGTAAGATATCAGGGACCTGGAAGCAAAATTCCTGCATTAGAGATAATAAAACATGTGACCAGGTGGGCATTTTGTACAAGGGGTCTTGTGTTTGCTTTTTTACCATATACAGCAAATTTGTTATCTAATATTTTAAAATAATCAGTACAGAGAAATTATTTTGTCATGTGTTTAGAAGGGGAGTACATCAGAACATTTTTTTTAAATCAGAAAATGTCATCATTACATGTTGGTTGTTCTAAAAAAAAAAACACCATGAAACTGTAAAATCTGTCTAACCCTGATGATTCAGGTCGGTTTTAGGAAGCTAAGCCTCTCACCAGTGAAGCAGAGGCTTCAGTGTTGCATGCCTTCACTTTCACAGCAAAAGATTGGCTTCCAAACTTATGCAACTGTATAAATCTTGCATGTTGTTTAGAAAACATGGGATGCACTTGCTATCTCCTACTTTGCATTTGTTCATGTTTAAACATCTAATTCAGGGGTCTGCAACCTTTGACTGAAAGAACCATTTTTAACACCTATCCAACCATTATCCACATAAACCTACTTGACCCTTAAAATAAGAATGTTTACAGTTTTATTACCATCTCTCTCTGTGTACACATATATATTGTATATATAGACTGTATATATATATATATATAGACTGGTGACATTTATGGAAAACGTAAAAAGTCCATGCTACAGTGATACTGATATATCATGAAAATAGGGCATTTAGAAAGAATTAAGTAGAAGCATGCAATAGTGATTTCCTCATCTCAAACAATTTATTGAAACAAAAGCCAACTACAAAAAGGATCAATGTCTCAGTAACTTGTCAGGATGCCTTGAGCATCAGTTACAGCTTTACATGCTGTTCACAAGTTGACCTTTTGTCTGCTGAGGCATATGTGTGTGTGTGTGTGTGTGTGTGTGTGTGTGTGTGTGTGTGTGTGTGTGTGTGTGTGTGTGTGTGTGTGTGTGTGTGTGTTTGTGATTTTTTTTTCTGTGAAAGGTGCTATATATAAATAAACTTTATATCTATATATGTCTACAGTGGGTAAAATAATGGATAAATCACAGATTTTTTTTTAAAGTTTTCCCACCCACTAAAGTAAAGTGGTCTGTAATTTTATAGGTACACCTCAGCTGTGAGACAAAATCTAAAAACAAAAAATCTATTTAAAAAAACTCATTGTATGATTTTTAAATAATTAATTAGCATTTTATTGCATGAAATAAGTATTTGAAACAATAGAAAAAGAGAAGTTAATATTTGGAACCAAAATCTTTGTTAACAATTCCTGAGGTCAGACGTTTCCTGTAGTTCTTGACCTGGTTACCATCACTGCAGCAGGGATTTTGACCCAGTCTCCATACAGACCTTTAGGGCTGATTTTCTATTGGATTCAGGTCTGGAGACCGGCTAGGCCACTCCAGGACCTGGAAATGCTTCTTATGGAGCCACTCCTAAAGTTTCCTTAGCTGTGTTTTGGGTCATTGTTATGCTGGAAGACCAAACCATGACTCATCTTCAATGCAAGTTATTTAAAAATCAGAAAATGTGATTTTCAGGATTTTTTTCCCTTCTGTCTCTCACAGTTGAGGTGTAACTACAATAAAAATTACAGACCCCTCAATTCTCTTTAAGTGGTACTTTTTGAAAAGTCAGTGTATCAAAAACTTTTTCCCTATTAAATATATACATATATAATATATACAGTATATCATGCTGTCCACAAGTTGACTTATTGTCTGCTGAAGCATTAGTGTATATTTATATACATATAGCTGTTTTAAGAAGTGAAGAACAAATAATGTAATTCTATATTTAAACCCTTTCGTATTCAGAACTATGCTGAGCCATTTTAACCCAGAGCTCAACAATAAAACTCATCACTAAACTATTAACTAGAGATGCACCAAACTTGATCAAAATGTATCCACCAAGTGATCAGAATTGGCCAATATTCAGCACAATGGACCAATCTGAAATTCAAATTTGTAATTTTTTATCATTTTTGACCCTTAAATGTTCCATTAACAAGGAGCAATTAAAAAATCCAATGTTTTTCCAGGTTCGTTTACTCACTGATTTACACTAGCAATAATAATGTTCCATGTGAAAGTTGTTAATTGTAGCATCATAATTTTCAAACAAATCAGAGTTCATTAAAAAACAAGCAGTATTCTTCTAATAATAGCTCGTTGAAATCAGACTAAATCTGCATTTGCAGGTCAGAGCTATGCAAAAATCAGAAATCAGTTCAGCCTTTAAAACCAAAATTGCTGAAGCTCTACTTTAAACACATTTTAAAACCTTCAAGTCATCAAATTCTGTTGATGAAATAACAGGAAGCTGTGTGCACACACAGTGCCTTTATACCAACTGATTTGTATAATAATGTTTAAAAAAAAATGTTAAATGAGTTCACAAAGGCAGCCCAAGGTACAGGTATTTGTACTATCTAGGTCTATCTGCTGCACAAATTCCACACAGTTATGGCAAGAATTTGGATGGAAAACTACTAAAACTACCCTCTTATTCTTTAGATCGCTGATACTCTGGACAAAGTTACAATGAGCCACTTTAGAGCAGCTGAAGAGCCACATGTGGCTCCTGAACCACAAGTTGCAGACCCCAGATCTGACCTAATACTAATAGCACAGAAAAACAACTGTCCTCTGTCATAATTATAGCCTCATCTCTAATATTTCCAGTGTAAAGCATCTCAGCCATTTATTCCACAAGTGGAATAAATATGTAAAAGATCACAAATCCTCAATCAAGATGTATTTTCCCCAATCACACATTTCACTAATTTATTCCTTCTTTGGTCAACTTTAAATCATCTGCCAGGTAATTAAAAAATATCACAAGGACACAGGCCTAGACCTTGAAGAAATAATCTCAACCCTGCATGAACTTTTGTCTGAGCAGTACTAGCAAATGGCCGGCAAGGGGAGCCCATCATCAGGATGGGCGTGACATTTACATCACCGTCATTTGCATGGTCTCCTGCAGAAAACGAAGCTTTGAATCCCCGCACTACAACAACAGAACGATTAGGTCTGCTACCTCGCATGGAAAATGATTATGAATGGATCTCATCGGCACGGTGATGTCACATCCAGGCCGTTCTGAACAGAAATACTCATATGCACCAAAAAGGCATGCAATAAAGCTATTTAAAAGGGGGGGGGGGGGGGGGGGGGGGGGAGAACCTTGGAAATGTCTGCGATATTAATGGATAAAATAGAAAACATCACACAAGCATGTAGACCCACGGCACTGAAACGCACAGATGAGCGTATTAAGAATTGCACAAGAACGGTACTCGACCTTTCATCCCCTGCAAGCTCAGAGTCTGTCATGTTTTTGTCAAGAACAGGGGCTGGGGGACTGGAAACAAGGCTCACAGAAGCCATTGGAACACGGATCTGCCTCCCTTCTCCCCCCGGAACAAGAGTGAATTCACACAGTCACTCGAGGAGACGTTGGTTTGTGAGAGATGCTGGAAGATTTCAGACTGGAAAAGACTCACGGTGTTACATGTCTCGACAGAGACAGTAAACAGACATTCTCCTCTTTCATATCAGTGGCGTTTTAACCACCCTGTGAGCACAGCTTGACACCCCGCTTTGCTATTGTCCCGTCGGTTGACAGCTGCCATGGTGAAAACAGAGGAGACGGAGGGAGGAACAGACAGAAATGTAACCATGTTCGTTGGATTCAGCATCTTCATGCGATTTCTCAACGGGGATATCATCACAAAATGGCTTCTGAGTTTATGCTGCACATTCCTCGACTATGTTCGCCCCTCGCATTTATAGTCTAGGTTGGATCTATCTAACATGGGAAAGATGAACCCTGCTCGGCTATTGGGCAAAATTTTCGAAGACAACAAAAGCCGCCGTGTGATTGGCTGACAGCGGTGTCCGTCTGTTTCAGTAGACACGACGACGAAGCTAAATTATCCCACAAAGCCTCTTCGTTTTTGGAGTTTAATGCTTCATGTTGGAGTATTATGTTGTGATAACAACAACTGTTTATGTTTTGTACACAACACAGCTAAAGACAGTTCGGTATCTTCGGCGTTTTGATAGCAACATCAAATCTACGGGCTCGCGCCTCGAGGGAGCGCGCATTACGCACAAAACTGTAGACTTTACGCAGCTCCGTCATAGACCAGCAGGGGTCGCTGGTACTCCGCAAATAAAGTCCCGTCAGTATGGCAAGCGAATTTGTCATAAATTGGCCCTCTAATGCAGTGATTCTCAACTTTCCACCACCTTAATAACAAATTGTTACCCAAATTAAAGAAAAAAATTTGCCTTTTAAAATATATTTAAAGACATGGTGCAGTTTGAACCTGAGACAGTAGAGTAGAATATCACTTCACCAACACACACAAAAAGTGAGGTTAATGATGAACCAAAATAACATCAAGTGGTGGGACCAGAGAGGAACAGAGTCCTCTTTATCTCCAATCAGCTGCATTTTGGGTAAAACCAAAATGCTTCACTTCAACAAATTCAGCCTTTAAAAAAGAATCAACTGGTTTCAGGCACAACATGAAATAAAAAGTCTAGATTTAGAAAGAGGAGCTTCATTGTAGAATATTGTTTAGATTTTCACAATGTCCACATAAAGAGAATGATTGTTGACATCTGGAGCTGTAAATATACATATAAAGTAGAAAAAGGAGGTCATATAAGACCGAATGGAATTTTAGATATCTTATTATAAACAGGACAAATATCATTATGGATTTTACTGAAATGTTGTTTCTTGTGGGTTTTTTTGTTTTGTTTTTTTCAATCTCAGCTGTGTACTTTGAAATGTATTTGTAACTAGTTGAAACATTATTTCGGACACACTTATCGTCATTCAGACTGGTCAAATTATCATATTGACAGTAATGTTATCATTGACATCTAAGTTGTTGGAGATGGATGTGGTTTGATTATATGTTACAACGGGCTGCCATACTCTAAAGTCGCGTCAACCGATGATGTATGCTGAGACTTGATATTTCAGGTTTATTAATTACTTTGATCGGTTTATTTTCCTTTCTACAAGAATAAAGTAACGAAATTATTCAGTCTAATGAAAACTACAATGTGTGTTAGCTATTATAAAAACAACAAAGGATGCAAATTTTAAATCCTAAAAGTCATAATTACAAAAGCAATATTAGCTTATTGTAACTTTCTTGTGTTTTAAACTTATATATCAGCATCAGATGAACGTCAGAGGAGAAACGCGCTTTAAGGATTTCGGTGGGAGGGATTCCTGCTGCAGGAAACCACGGTCGCCTGCAGAGCTCGGATAGGCTCAACTTTCCACAGAGAGCAGCAGAGACTGGAGCTCATCTCTGCTGGACACCTGATGAGCATCGACCTGTATTCTGACACCTTTAAAACTTATGGGGATTTTTATTTAAAGCGTCACAATAGAGGGACTAGTGAACAGTTAAAGGACTTCAACAAGGAGTTGATCTTTCATGAACTTTGCAGAAATGGATCTGTCTTTTCGATGCAGGTGTTTGATCTTGCTGTGTTTGGCAGCTATTCAAAGCGGTCACGCCACTGTTCAGGTAGGAGCATCCCAAACGGAGTGAACTGGTTCAAGAGAGTGCATGTTTCTTCTCATCTGGTTTAAATAAATGATCTGGCCTGAGATTTACTATTTTTAACCCTTGTTTGTTTGTTTATTTTTGCCCCATTTCTCATTAGCTGCTGCAAGGTTTACTGTTTGTTGGATTGTTTTTACTTTGTAGTTCCCACGCTACAGTTTCATATTTGAATGAAACAAGATAAGAAAAGAAAAAAAAAAGTTGCATGTGGATGTGAAGCCTCCCATGTCATGTCAGCTGCTGGCATTTCCTCTTTGCCTGGAGCAGGTAAAATAAGTCCAGTCCTGCTGCACTTCTAATGTACTGAGACTAATTGTAATTGTACAAAGCCCTCCATAGGCCAGAGGAGGAATTTAAGGTATGCAGCTGAGAGAAGATTGCTCCATTGAACATGTGATTAATAAACCCTTTAACAAAGGATTAAAAACTCATTCTTTGAGGGACTCTAATGGCTCAGGACAAGTGTTTTCCACTAAAGTGACTACCTGTGGGACCCATGCTATTTGAGTATGCTCCATCAGGATCCTCCTGCAGCCATGCAAAATATACAGAGGATCAGCATGTTGGACTAGGGTTCCTCTGACATCTGCCACACAGCTTTTGTCCAGCTGCCACTGGAACTGAGGTATTGAGTGTGAAAAGAAGTGAGGAGAAAGAGATGATTAGTGAGCATCTCGATGGAAACTCCTCAATGCAATAACATCTAACTGTTTGCTTTTTAATGAAAAATCGTTAACCATAATGACTGCGAGCCCACCAATAACACAGGTTTTATTTTAGTGACATCATCTTCCACAGCTGCACAATTAATGTTCTATTCACTGCTCTGGTTTTACTTTTAACATCATTAAACTCATGTAACCTCTAAGTCCTGGACTCTTTTTTTTCATTGCTGGAAAGTTAAAGCACTATTGAGATGTTATGCCATGGCGTTTTTACAATTTGGTACTTCTGCTCTGAGTGCTCATTCTTTATTAACAGACATGCATGGATAAGCACCAGGTGGTCGGGCTGTTGCGTCAAATGGAGAAGTTCCTGAAAGGCCAGGAGATAAGGTTTACGGAGGGTCTCAGGATCATGAAGTCCAAGCTGGCATCACTTCAAAACTCTGTCTCCAAGTTACCTCAAGCTGACCAGTCAGCTGGTGAGTCATGCAAATTATACCCCAATATATTTAAACAAAAATATATTCATTTTATGGTGTAAGTGTGCACACATTTTCACTTGCAAGAGTTGGGAACGCACAGGTGATTTTAAAAGGGCTGCATTCCATTTCCTCAGCTGTGCATGCAGGTTGTTCTGCAAAATTGATGAGCAGAACTTCTTTTAAATGGAATGCACCCCTTGTCTACACATGTATACATGTCTAAATGTCTGACTTTAAACATTTGCTTGTAATTGTATTCATTCAAACAGGCTTTGGATTGACTTAGCAAAATAAAAATATAAATTTTAACCAATCATATGCAAACTATACAGATGTAATAAGAAGTATTATTTAATGCATGGTTCATTTGAATACTTTTACCATTTATTTCACATAATAATATAAATATATTTATTTACCTTGCAGCATGCTGTAAAAAAGTTTCATATGAATTGTCTCAGGTTTTATTGAGAATCACAGTCAAGTGGAATAAAACTAAATAGTTTTATGTTTATTTTAATTTTTAGAAATAAAGTTGCTTATTCAAAGATGATCTTCCAACAAGTTTTAAACTCAATGACTGACAGCCGTAAGCCAGACTCAGCTTTTTCTACTTTGTCATGCAGAGTCGTCCAACAGTTAAAGGCTTGCTCGGTTTTAGAGCTGGGTACTTGACAGGAGAAGTGGATTTGTGGAATTGTGTTACTTGGCAGCAGACGCTGAGATGAATTTGTTAGTGATGGACCCATTCAGCCTATAAGTCTATGGAGAATGTTATGCAGGAATGGAAAAGGTTGACATTTTACATTTACAGTAATAAAAGCTTAACAAAACAGAAAGACGAAAAGAAAATTGTCACAAAACTTGCTCAGACCAACAATCCTCAAGCAAATGGAAGACTTAAAAAAAAAGACAAAATTATTCAAACAGTAAAAGTTTGAGATTGGACTTTACACAGGTCTTTAGTTTTTCCAAATAATTTTTAAATCAAATTTCAAAAGAAAATTGTATTCAGTTTAAAATGTTATCTGAGATTTTGTTGCAGTATAATTGATTTTTTTGACCAATAAACAAGCAAACAATTTGTTCAGTAAAAGGACAAACGAAGGGAACAATTAACTAGACTAAATAATACCTTCAAAAAAGTACCTAACATTTACTGAAATGTACCTAAAATACAATGTTGATTGCAATGCTTCATGTTGGAAGAAGCTCAAAAGTTTCATGGAAATCTAATCCATTAGCAAAAATATCATTTTGAACAACATTAAACATTTTAGAGCATAATAAACAAAGTAATTGGCTGCAATGCTGACCCATAATAGTGACTGGTTATTGAGGCATTTGAACGACTGCTTCCCTTGAAGCCTCTGCACTGCCCAGTGGCATCTGTATGTCCCCAGGGTCTGAATACCAGAGGACATTGGAAGGCTTATATTCTGCATGTGACCAGCCTTCCCTCTTGTGCTCTCTCTTTCTTTCACCCACAGCTCCCACCACCTGCCCCTCCCTGGAAGCCCCTGCTCATGGGACAAGATTCGGCTCAAAGTACTTTGTTGGACACGAAGTTCACTTCACCTGCTCCCAGGGCTACCAGCTGGTTGGCTCTTCTACTCGAGTTTGCAGAGACAATGGCACCTGGACTGGTGTCAGTGCAGCGTGTAAAGGTGAGTTTGTAGAGGATGTTTATTCAGCCATAATGGTCGTGTCCTATGGGTGTCTGAGTTTCAGTGGTGCCTTGATGACAGGCGGAGAGATACTTCAGCTCCAAAATACCAAACGGCTCTGCACAAATTCACAGATAAGAGGCAAAGGAAAAAAGGCTTTCTTCAAAATGCCTGCCTCTCCTCAAACACACTGAATGAAGCACTTGTTAAATCGGCATTAAATGTCTGAGAACACAGAAAACACCTGTACTGCATTCCACTGTGGGGTTTCTTCCCCTGCAGGTTTCTCCTCTTCATTAATAGCTGTTCAGCTACTGTAAGATAAGCCACCACCAACCCCCCACCTCTCCCCTGCTGCTTGTGTTTCTCTGGTCCTTTAACAACAATCCCTGGATGAGATTTGGTCCAGGTATTATACCCAGACTTTGGTCTGATAGCACAGAAATATGCAAAGCATGCTATTGATACTCATATCAAGCTGCAGTCTTCCCAAGACATTCCAAGCAGCACACTCCAAACTGAACATGCCCTAATCCTCTTTTTTTACTGCATACGTTTATTGACATTACTGGTTAAAGCGACATTAGAAACCTTGACTTTCCACATTATTATTCCTGTTCGTACTTCTGAACAGCACGGGAGATCTAAATTTACTCATGAACCAAAAGCAGGAAAACCTTAAATTTAGGAAGAGTTTAAAAAATCTAAAATAGTGCATGGGCCGTTTCAAGTGGTGGTGGTGGCAAATAAAAATTAAAGGACCTGCTTGTCAGTTCTATGAGATCAAAGAGCAGCAGCTGCAGAACCAACTGCAGAAGCAAAAATCCTAAAGTAAAAATAAAAAAACGATATGGTGCATTATATTTATTAAGTAATATATTAAAAACATGTATTTCCACAAAAGTTTAAAGAAGTTTCCAAACATGTTTCTAATTTGGGTTGATTTTATCTGAAGTCTTAATCAAGTGGCTCCTATTATCACAGACAGAACCAGATAAAAGACTTAGCGTATTTTTAGACACTCAACATTAAACCATGGAGACACGAGAATCTTTAGTCTGAGACAAAAATGTACAATAGAAACTACAAAAAATGCCCAGAAGTAGAAACAGAAGATTTTGTCTGTTTTCATTGTCTCTCTAAAGGAAATAGCTCGTACATGACTGATCAAACTTGCATCTGTTTTCTTTTAAAAGATCAGCGCACTAGTGCAAGAAACGGAACATTTCTGAACAGTAAAAATGATTCTCTTTTAACTTTGCAGATGTAAGTGAGTGTGCAAGTAATCCCTGCCAAAACGGAGGTACCTGTGTAGAGGGTGTCAACCAGTACAAATGCACCTGCCCTCAAAACTGGAGCGGCTCCCACTGCCAGCACCAAACCCAGACAGGTCTGTATCACACAAGCTGCTTGGTTTTATTTATATGTATCCATCAGTCTAATCCAGTTTTCTGGTTGTGTTCAGCACCACCTGAGTGGAGCGTTATGAACGACCCAGCGTTTAGCCGGAGACCGCGCTGCGCCCAAGTGAACCAAGCCCAACACTGCAGCTGTGACGCAGGCTTTCACATGAGTGGCACCTCTGACAACAGTATCTGTCAGGGTGAGCTGCAATTATGTGTTAACTTAATTGATCCCTGTGGGGAAATTCTCCCTGCTCTTAGGAAAATAAGGTCAGCTACGGAGCAGCTCCCTGCGGCAGCACGGCTCCCTGTTCATGACACCTCTGAAGGGGGCAAACAGCAGATGTTACAGAGGCTTTACAGCAGAACATATCCCTGAATGCTTGAATCGTTTTGCTTTGGGGGAAAAAAATGAGAGCAAAGTGTTGAGCCAGTCTGTGACAAACAAAATAATCTTCTTGAGAGGTCTCAAGGTGATTAGCATTCATTTGGGCTCAGTTGTTTTTAAGTTTTATGTACTTTTAGAAAAAAAAGGTAAGAAGAAAACTTTGTAAAGACTTAAAATATTTCATCTCTTGTTGTCTCTTTATGAATGCAAGCATTATTTTGCATTTCTTTAACAGATGTAAATGAATGTGAAGTGTATCGATTGGACCAAGGAGGGAAACTGTGTGTCCATGAGTGTGTGAACGTCCCAGGCTCGTACCTCTGCTCCTGCCCCACTGGTTACAAGCTACTTCCAGACGGGCGGAGCTGTGAAGGTGAGCGCAAAGATTTAACAGGACAAAGGCCCATTCACATGGCCTTGGCTGCAAATATTACAGGGGTATCCATTTCCAGAGAGCAGTACTTGTGTTTTAGAAGAAGAAGTCTTCATCAGCGGAGAATTGGATTTCAGCAGAGGTGTTTGTCTGGCTCAAACCTTCCTACTTTCATAGCCACCTCTAAGGTTGTGGTGTTTGCCAGCTGGAACATATGACCTCACCTTTTCCAAGCAGAAGGGATCTTTAGGACATGGGGCACTCTTGGAAGACTAAACTTTAAAAAAAAACAAATAAAGAGCAGAGCACCCTCTATCCAGACGGCGTCAGACAGGAAGCAGGGAGTCAGTCCATCAAGTTCCTCTCTTCTCCTTCTTACATGCCTTTAATGTTTTGTCTTCCAGATGTGGATGAATGTTTGAGCCAGAAGCACAACTGTAGCCGAGGGACGTCTTGTGTCAACACGGGGGGAGGCTTTCAGTGTGTCAACCCAGAGTGTCCTCGTTCTCATGGAAACATCAGCTATGTCAAGACGTCTCCCTTGTAAGTATACACTCAAATGTGACTCGCACTACCTACAGTGATGTGATAAAGTATTTGTCCCCTCACAGATTTTTTCTGTTTTGCTTTTTTGTCACACTAACATGTTTCAGGTCAGCAAACAAATACCATCAGACAAAGATAACCTGAGTAAATTTATTATGGAATAAAGCATTCCAAACCTACCAATCTCTACTGTATGTGAAAAAGTAATTGTCCCTTAAAATACCTGGATTTAACACCCTGAGTAGCAATCTTTTCTTTTTTTTAAATTATTGGTCCCATCAAGCAACAGCAAGTGGTCCAGGTCCTGAAGCA
Organism: Callopanchax toddi; assembly: GCA_006937965.1. Taxonomy (NCBI): domain Eukaryota; kingdom Metazoa; phylum Chordata; class Actinopteri; order Cyprinodontiformes; family Nothobranchiidae; genus Callopanchax; species Callopanchax toddi. Next base: position 3,632,434 of record SSNR01000024.1, read on the forward strand.
GCAAAGCAGCCTCAGATGATCACACTACCACCACCATGTCTAACTGTTTTAGTTTTTTAGTTTTACACCTGATGTAACTGGATGCAAACCTTCCAAAAAGTCCCGTTCTGTCTGGTCAGTCCAGACTATTTTCCTAAAGCTCTTGTTGATCTTCCAGATGGTTTTCGATAATGCGGGCTGTGTGTTTGTGTTGTTTTTGTCCAGCAGAGGTTTTGGCCTTGGGGCTCTCCCATGATACCATTTCCCCCCCATTTCTTGATTATTGTTGAATCATGACCTTTGACCTTAACCTTCACCAAGTGATGCCTGCAGTGGGTTCTTTGTTCTTAAATCTCTTTAAAAACGGGGCATGGTGCATTGCTTTTTGAGATCTTTTACCTTACTTCATGATGTTAGAGGTCTTACTGAAGTGATTTCCAAATTCTACGAGTCTCAAAAGCAAAAAATCATAAATAAAGCTGATGACTGCATCTCCCAGTAATCCTACACAATCTAAAGTCAAAATGCTCAGGTCTGTGACTTCTTTGAGGTTCAGCTTTTGTAAAAGCCCATTATTACTGTTGATAAAAACCATATTCACCAGGGTAACTACTGAGGTCTGGTAGCTAAGACACCAACCTGGACGGAACCACAATGATGCAAAAACACTGGATGTAACACACTGGTTGTGACCAGCCATTTAAAAACTATTAGTTGGACTTTTTTTCTCGTTTTTATGCTAGACATATAAAAGCTACATCCTTTGAACAGCAATTATAGCATCACCTTTAACCTTCACCCACATCTGTGGTGAAAAAAATAGAATAAACCTTTATTTGTCCCTCAGTGGAGACATTTATGTGCATCAACAGGAATGCACCCTAAATGAGAAATTAGCAGTTATAATAAAAAAGTATACAGTTGCGCCAAGAATACAAGGTGAGCTGAACAGGTAGCAGGTGTAGATGTTGACAAATAGAACAGTTTATGTACAAGAATATGGAGATTTATGCAAAGAATAACAATAACGTAAACAATTTATTTTGTTCTTTTGGACCATTGATGGTTGTAACAAGTTTTGCATTCAAATCAGGTGGTTTTGTCAAGAATTAACTTTTGTAATGACGTATTTGTGTTCCATATCTAATTTTAAGTACAATATTATCATAACAGTGAAATTATACTAATGACTCATTACATCACTGGGACAAAAAACAAAATGCATGCCCAGAAAAACAACCTGAATAGATGATTTTCTTTTTGGTGAAACCATGACAGTTGTTAGGTTCTGAGACTTTCATATTTCTTGTTGCTATTCGTCAGCAGACTGACTCAGTGAAGAGTATGAAACACAGCTCTGTCTGCTGCTACTGAACCATCAATACAGTGAAGTTCTGCTCCAATGTCAGCAATGAAATATTTGGGACATTTTTTCACCACGAGGAAAACCTGAAAAGTTGTTTCAGTCAACGCACTCAACCTATAACACACAGTTTTAGGTTAATGGAAAAAGGGATTAGATTAAAGCTGCATACTGATATGAACGTACAGTATAACTAATTTTTTACCCATCTGTCCTGCAGTCAGTGTGAGAGGAACCCCTGCCCCATGAACAGCCGCTCCTGCCACCTGGCTCCCAAGACGGTGTCCTTCCACTACCTGTCTCTGCCCTCCAACCTGCAGACTCCTGCCACGTTATTTCGCATGGCGACCGCTACAGCTCCAGGCCGCACAGGGCCAGACAGCCTGCGCTTCGGCATAGCGAGCGGTAACTCCCGAGGCATCTTCGTCATGCAGCGTTCGGACAGACAGACAGGTGAGCTGATTCTGGTGCAGCAGCTGCGCGGGCCTCAGGAGATCAGCGTGGACGTGGACATGTCCGAGTACGCCGACCGCACCTTTCAGGCCAAGCACGTGGCAAGAGTCCACGTTCTGGTTTCACCCTACAATTTCTGAGAGTGACCTCAGTGAGGATGGAGTTGTTGAGACTGGAACCAGGAAGAATCTGCCTCTTTTTCCTTTCTCAGAAACTGAGTTTGCAGGCCAACATTTCTCCAAATGGCAGAATTATTCAAAAATGAGAAAAGTTGCTGTCGATCAAGAAGTCGCTTCCCAGTTGGCTTAGTTATGTTTTAAAGCTCAGACTTAGAGCTGATACAGCACCCTCACTTTATGAAAACCTATTAGTGCTTCTACGGCTCTAATTTATTGGAAATATTGTTGCTGGATTTTAAAGTGTAAAATATGCATTCTTTTTCTCTTTGATCATCATATACTGTATATTTGCTTTTTTGTGTTTTTTTTTTTTTTTGTACAAACCTACCTTCATTCATGGCACCTTTCACAATGCTAAGGGATTCTTTTTTATATAATATCTGAACTGTAGCTGCAGCACTTTACCTGGTCTCTTGTGTATCTCTGTATGCAGAAATAGTCTCATTGTATTTTAAATCATTGGTGATTTGCCTAATAGTGCACATTTGAACAGGAATTTGAATTGTCTCAACATTGCTGAAATAAAGTCAGACCAAGCTTTCAGTAGTCGTCAGCCCAACTTCTGATGCTCAACAGTTGGCTATTAAATGTCCATGTGGCAGTGCTTGTTTCATTCAACTGGGAGTGAATTTTAACGACTGAAATGCAAACCCGTGCACAGTTGATAGATGAAGGCTGGACAGCTACAAAAGGTTTTCTGAATTGAAGGATGAAAGGCTTCAGATGAAGAATGTGCGTTCAATAATGCAAACCCCGAAGCAGAATCTCATTGGCGATACAAGTCAAAGCATTTTCCACATATTCCAGGGGGTGGGGATGTATTTTTATTTGACATAAGGAGAAGGAACACCAACTGACACATCTTAAAAACTTATCTCAGGGAGTCTCGGGCTAATTCTTACCACATGTGTCTTGTTAACTTCCTTCAGTCCTTTCTCCTCCATCCAGGGGTTTATGTTGCAGTAAAATGGGCAAAAGAGGCTGATTCTAGACATCTAGACACCTTGTGTGTCCAAATCTGCTCTGAATGCGACAATGTGCCTCAATGGAAGTGGGAGCATCATGCATGCTGCTGTTGCTTTGATTTCAGGCTGTTTTTAAGTGAATCAATATTGTCTGAGACAGCTGAGCTATTTAGCACATACCACTGGTTGGAGAGCAGTTTTCACTCACTTTTCTTTGTGATCCTGCACAACTGTGGAACACGTTCCTCTGTTTGTAGTCTTGGTATGAATTTTCAGTGACCTTTGTTTCATTTTTACTAGAGAAAGTTCATTTTTCATTGTTAATTTCTACTTCCTGGGCTGCATTAGCTGTGCTGGATTGAAACTCAACAGCACTGATAAAACAATTAGATTTAAGATATCACGAAACGTGAAGAAGTGTTTACTGACTTGAGATGGATTACAAAATTTCTGGTGACATATTACAAAGGAGCTTAGATGGGATCAATAAATGTCACAGATTTTCATCAGATCAGAACACAGTCAATGTGGCGCTGGCTGCAGACATTTGGTCTGCAAAACATTAGAAGGGGCAGAGGATCTAAATTTACTGTGTGCAAAGGAATAAAGGATTCATAGTAAAATAATTTTATGATATAGTTCAGAGAACAGTAGGCTGTTGCCACCTTGTTTCATCACTGATTCTTTACTGTAGATTTAATTGTAGAATTGCTGCCATGAACTGTAGTGTAGGACCCAAACACAGGAGGACGGAGGCAGAAACAGGTGAGGTTGAACTAAAGAAGCTTTAATGTAGGATGAACTCAGGAGACACGAGTCTGGGGATGCAACACAAGGAAAAGGCAGGGAGTGACTGAACTAAACGAGACACACCTGTAGGGGATTAGTGCAGGACACAGGAGGAGGAACACAGACACGAACTGGACACAAGGGGGCAGAATATGACAATTGCAGCTGAGGTAAAGGAACAGAGTAATGTCATAAACAGACAAAACTCCCATTTATCATCATCCGATTGTCGTTTTAAATTAATATGAAAGGTGGAAGGTAATATGCATTAAGGAATGCTAAGATTTATACAATATTTTTCTCTTATTGCTTTACATTTCAAAGTTGTAAGAGCCCTAAAACAAAACCTGTGTCGAGTGATGCAACTAACAAAAAACATACTGTACACATTTTGTGAAAAAATGAACAGTCCCATGGTATTAAAAGTTCAAGCCCAGTTCATCAGGACACCTTTGGAGAAGAAGAAAGAAAAACAGAAAAGTCCTTTCACCCAAAACACTTCCCACTCGTCGTGGGATTACAAAATAACAGGAATCGGCCAAAATCATCTGTAAAAATAATCCAGAGTCGGTCGCAGGTGTTATTTAACAGATCAACAGCTTCCCCATGATAAGTACAAATGTTTCCAACTAAGACAAAAAAAAGCAACAGGAACATTTTAAACACATTCAGGTGATCAGCTTGTGCAAACCACAAAACATACAAATCATTAGGACATCGCAGAGAGAAACTAATTTAACAAGGTCTGCCATTACCTTTACCCAGGCCAACACATAAATATAACAGGGTATCAACTCAGAGCCAACACAGACAAAAAGAAGCCAGGCACTGAAAAAAAAAAAACATATTTTAAAAAGAAATATACTGAAAGAAAATCTACATTACTACAGTGTCTGTAAATCCAACATTATCCATCCAGATGGAAACCAAAACAAAACATTGACAGAAAAAACAAACTGCAGTTTGCTCTTTGCTGAGATTTTAAGACTGAGCTGAGTTCAAACCGTTAATTAAATATACACACGTGTAAACACACTCACAGTAAACACAACCATTAACTTATAAGTACACTTGAAAAACAAATAAATAATGAGATCGCTTCATTCTGTATCAACATACTTCGAGCCTGTCGCTCCTTATTTTAGGAGACAACACCTGCAAACACACACAGTAGTGTAGTAGCAAAAAACTCTACATTACTGAAATAACCCTGTTCCAGTTCAATTCAGTCTGTACGAAAACGTTATACCTCTTAGTCCCTCACATGCATCGACTAATGTTCAGGATGCTTACAATAAAGACAAATACTTTCTTTCATGTTAATCTCGATAAGTAAAGAAATTAACGTGCGAATGACATGTAGGCACAGCGCTGATCTTCAAAGTGCATAAGAGCAAATTATTGAGGAAAGCATAGTTTACTGAATTCTGCAAACATCTTCAGTTTTAAAAAATCCTGACTGAGTGGATCATTTACTGATCCCACTGTATTTCAATTATTTAATCTGGATGCAAAAATAGGCTTTTTATTATTGTTCTTATCATAGATGCTTATTATCTTAGCTATTACAGCACATCAGTCACGTCTATTTAGAGATTCTGTATTTGCATGTGGCCTCCAGTAAGATCTCCAATACAATTCATTCTTACAACTGAAATAAATAATACAACTTGACCAAAAAAAAAAAAGTCTCTTTGGAGAGATCAACTCTTACTGTACTTCTGAAAAAGTGAACCTGTGGCTCAGAGAAGAGTTTTCTCTGACGGATTGCACAAGAAACTGAGAGAAAATTAGCAAAAGGTCCCTGTAAAGCTGCCTGCATCATGTGAAGCAGCAGCCATTCAAGAGGATTCACTGGAAATAAAAAAGAACAGGTACCCCACAACCATCCACTGGGAAGCAGACCAGAAAACCCTGCTTCGTGTTTATGGAAGCTGCCGTGTTCTGCATCCACATCAGCGATCGTCCGGAAGCCTCACTCCCGCTTTGACATCTCATACTTTGTCGTCATGATTTCCTGGGATAGTGAAAATTTAAATTAAACATTTTCTCACAAACAAACAAAAAGGTGGTTTACTAATGTCTTATCAACTGCTGCCTGGTTTCCCCTTATTGTGCAACTCATACTGACGAAGCAACAAGTATCTTTTACCACAAACTATAAGAAGTGATGGTGCTGATCTGCATTTTGCAGTTTAAGTGTAGAAAAAAAAAATAAACAAAGTGTTAAAAAATGTAGAAGCAAAGAAAAATGTTTTTACTATAAAATAAAACAGAAAAAGTCAAAAAGTAAATAAGAATAAGTACACAAAGTAAAAAAAAAGAACTAATGCAGAATCATTGAGAGTTTGGTTTTTGTGATGTTCATACCTCGTCTGAGTCAAGCAGGACAGGGAGAACTCTGTGGTGACAAATACAATCAGAAAAACTCTGTTACCATCACACATGTCTTAAATAAAGCCACCATGACTCAATGCGCTTCATAGGATGCTTACACATCAGTAAGAGAGCTAGGAATGTTGTCCTCCACCCATTTCAAGTCTTCATCCTGGTCAAATTAAAAAGAAAAAGAACGAATGAGAGTAAATACTGCCACCTGCTGAAATGTGGCATTTGGAAAGATCGATTTTCTAAATTTAGCTGCTTTTGTTAGATCTACATTTCATTCATGAAAACTGATTCAACAACTGCTGCGTTACTTACTGGATTTGTCTCTGGAAGCTTTGCTGAGCCATTCGTCTCTCTTTTAGCTGCTCTTATCTTTAAACCATCAGCTGAAATATTACCAAATATGAACAATTAGAAATAAAAAGTCAAACACGCACGACAATAGCAATTAGTGTTTGAGTAAAGCTGCTGTGATATTAATGTACCAATGTTAGCAGAGGCGATGAACTCCTCAATCTCCTCATCGTCAGAGTCATCAATGAGAGGTGTGAACGCATACCTGTTGACAGACACTTTATCATAAATTCAGCATTCAACTAAGAATTTTTAAATTGACAATCTGTTTGCACTACCCACCTCTGATTGTTTGCAGATGGTCGCCATAAAAACATTATGACTAGAAGAACAATGGAGAACAAGAACCTCCAAAATGCATCCTCTACCCAAATCTCAATCCAATCCTTAAAATAAAAAATCAGTGTTAAAAAAATATTTAATCACTTAATACAACTAGGGATCATGCCAAATAAATACTCACAGACTGGCAAACTGCAAAATGTAACTTCTTGGCAGACCAAGCCATAAAAATGATAGAAGCTAAAATGGAAAGAAAGGCCGAGTGAGAATTTAAACTATGAAGAAGAGGCTGCCATCAGCCTGGATTTGGACAAGAAGCTGATTAACAAAATACAGGTAACTTAAAAAGAGGCAATTATTGACTCCTTAAATAAAATGAATTGTCAATACAAGACTCATAAAATTCAGTGTACCAAAGAAACATTTGACAAAAATGTCAAAAACCCTGAAGCAGCAAACTTCAACACTTGTGACATTCACTAAACATCTGGCCATTGTTGTACTAAATATCAGACAGTTGATCATAACATTCTGATACTATATAAGAACAGTTGTAGTACCTACCAATGACTGCAAATATTAATGTGTTTGTAAAATGTCTGTAGAGAGACAACTTGATCGGGTTTCTCCGCAGCTTCAGAATATTGATGGTTTGGGCCAAACTGACCAAGATGTTAACGACAGTCAAGGGAAACAAACAAGCATCTCATAGACACTAAACTACGAACAAGTCCTTAAGAAATCTACTTGTGAGCTTTAGATATGATCCATTTAGTCACTGAAGTAAAAAAAAAAAAATCAACATAATTTAATTTAACACATTCACTTGTTTGTTTGATTCACAGAACAGAAAAATGTCATTCAGGAAATGAGGTGAGAACAGAAGATATTAAAACAGAAAACAAAACAAGCAGTGATCAGTTTCAATACAGAATGAATGAATAAAAATGGTTGATTCCCTCTTAGTTCCGCGCCGTCTTTCAGATAACCTTTATACAGTTTTAACATAAGATTGTTGTAGTGTGTGAGAAGCAAAAAGGGAACCACACAAGGAAAGGTTTGCAGGTGCACAAAAAGGATATCCACCAGCATAAAGAAGAATCAAGCAGAGCCAGGGGAATGTTGGCCAGCAGAGCCAAGTCAGAGTCTTTTGTCTGGAGGGACCATAGAATGGGTGCAAAGGACACAAAGAAAAGGAGAAAGATGAGGGGGAAATCTTTTAAATCTCAGAGATGATATGTAATAAGGAACACAATACAGTAATTAAAATAACCCAAGTGCAAAAATCCCAAAAGGCAAGGATCTCCTAGATCCCTTAGTGGAGTACATATTAATAAATTCATGTTTTATAATGTAGAAAACTAAATGTATTGCAGCTGATGAATACACTGGAAGGATATGAACCAGATGGCGCAGGATTCAAACACAGCCAGAACAATCGCTGTCATGAGAGCAGGGGCATTGTCTTGACCCTTGAGTCCCACAATAAACCAAAAACACACATTAAGCTGTGAAATAAAGTCCATGTCCAAACATAATCCAATCAAAACAAGATTGTTCTTATTACTAAATTGAAGATTCGTATGATTTTCTAAACTAAAATATAATTAGATCTTACTATTGGATGAGCAAGCAAAACCTTGCTTTCAGCATCTCAATCTTCTAAGGATCAATTTGACATCTGTAAACACAAATCTCATTCTAAAATGATTAATTATAGGACATAACTCACCCCTGTGATCCTCAGGACACCTTCAATGCTAGCAAAGGCAAAGTAGAGGATACCGAGCCCCACAACTCGGTGCATCACAGTCCCAAGTCGAGGCCTGAAAGGAACAAAAAAACAAATTATTCATGTATTTTAAACTGATGGATTTAGAGTTTTGTCCTTTATTACAATACAGAGTACAGAGTCATAAGATGACATACTTTACGATACCATAGCCCAGGCTAACGATGATAACAAGCAATCGTGCCAAAGTTCTCTTGAGTGCAGAGACCAACTCAGCAAAGATCAACAAGCCTGGAGCTACAGCAAAAGAAGACAAAGAATAGAAAAGTGTTAATACAAAAACAAGTTTAAATAATTCTGTGACCTTCCAAAAATACTCACAAGCAGAGCCAACGAGATTGGTGTTTTCATATTCGGCGCAGAACACTGCCTTCTCTATCATCCCAAGGAAAATGACCCCCGCTATCCAGAACTGGATCCTCAGCAGATCTTTCCAGTAGCACGCTGCCCAGACAAACCACAGCAGGGCATACAGGATGTACACTATGCACATGACCATGTAGAACTACAAACAGACAGAAAGGGTTACACTGTAAACATGTCACATGTGGAAGCAGTTGCTCTTCATTAACTGGAGAAGTTTCCTGAAAAGTTGTTTGAACCCAAAAATAGTTTCTGTATTGTTTATATTCTGTTCCATTTTGATGTTGAGGTTTGAATCGGTCAGCTGTAACTCAGCCTACTGCTCTAACACAAATAGATTTTATTTCCAAAACAGAATGTTAAATGAGATTTGAGAAATCTGGTGCAAGTTTTTCTTAAAAAACATAGCAGGAGGAATACTTCAAATGTTTATGGCTTTAAAAAAAGAAAATTTATTCCTTTAAGCAGTAAGTCAGTCTTGTGATTATGCATTATATAGTAAACTCTCACAAAACACATGAAACAATAAATAAAAGTCCATAAAAACAGGAATTATTTTCCAAAAACTACAAATATATTTTAGAATTAATCTTTTTCATGTACTTACAATCATGAGAGGCCACTCTGTGACAGAGATGAAACCATGGCTGCCTTTCATCACCACATTAACTGGAAAAACAAAAATGACATTAGGCAAATGAAGCAGACTGTTTCACGTTTGTCCAACACCTTAAGAAAAATTTGCATGTGGAGTTGCAAAATCAAAACTTCCTCATTTGTGGCACTAAAAAAAATACCAATGAAAATGAAAAACTTCCTCTACACTAGGCGAACAGTAAATGTTTTTGCTTATTATTTAAAATAAATAATTTGTTACCTGTTAAATTCCAGTTGTCTTTCTTTATAGAAGACTCAACCTTAACAACCAGCAGATAGGGCCCATCCCTCCATGTGGTGGCTATGACATTGTCCCTTATTTTCACACTGCTGTTCTTCGTAGTGTCATACTCCTCAGAAATCCACTTTTCATCCTGCAGTGTTGCATAATTCATTTTAATGTAAAACCCAGTTTCATGTTAATACACACAATGATTTGATTTTAGATTCCATAAATAAAATATCAATATCGTCTTACTTTATTTTCAGTAGGTATACCAACTACATGTGGCGCTGCTTTTGCTTTCTGAAAAAAAAACAAAACACAAGAAAGATGATTAATGTTTAAAGAAAACAAACATCAAGACAGGAAGTGTTGATTATAATGAAGAAGTAAACCTACTTTAAGCATCGGAAAAGAGTGCAGTTCACTATTACATGTTATTGGACCATGTATGTGTTCGATGTACTCTCCCGGTCCGTTGGGTTTTGGATCCAGACTGTTCCCACGACTCAGATTTGTCTTTTCATACATTTCCTGTCACATTCACAATTTAACAATCAGGAACTTAAAATTTACCAAAAAACAACAAACTTATAAGCAAAACGGCATGTAGCATGTTTACTTACTTCTATATTATTGTATTCATTGTAGCAAGTGTAATATTTTAAAAACCAGTGGATAGTAATGTCCAGTTTCTCGGGACAATCAAAAGACACAACTGGGGGGGAAAAGATAACTTTAAATAAAAGCACATAAAAAAGCTGCATTTTGGAGTCAAAACAAATTATGTCTCACCTTTCAGTTCAACATCAGTGCCTTTATACATGCCTTTCTTTAGTAGCAGTGGTCTTGAGGTCTGCAGAATAGTTAATAAGTTGTATGAGCTACAATGCAATCAGAGATTCTAATTAATAATTACTTTGGCAAACTGATTAATCATTTAGGCTTAAAGTTCAAGATGATTTGCATTTAAATCCAACGATGTTTGGGTCTGTTTGTGTTTGTGAGAGGATGAAAACACTTGTCTCTAATATGAAGTGAAAGCATTACTGATGGCCATATTGAACACCATGAAAGTGTGTCTGAATTGTTTTCTGGCCAAACTGAACGCAGCCTTTAGGACACGTAATACAACAAACAGAGGGAAACTGAAACTTCTCAGTGCCTAAATTATTAATCAGGGCTTTCCATTTCTTCTTAAACTAAATCTAAGAAGTGTGTCTTCGTGTTAGTGAGCTAAAACCGAATGACAATGTTTACATATTACATCATTATGTGTAAGAGGTTGATTTAACCCCAGAAAACACTTTTTAAACCTGGGCTTTAGTTTATAACGTACCGATCGAGAGATTAGGTTTATAAAATTATGAGTTCTTACAAAACACACCTGAAAGTATAATTTATATTCGCTTCTGTTCAACTTGAGCTGGCTAGTGCTACTTAGCCGTCAGCTAACCTTGATGCGCTCATTAGCACTTCAACACAAGGCTAAAAGCATAACTCTGCTTTTCCGGTGCGAACATTTTACAAAATAATGCTTAATATATCATTTCGCCTCTGAGGGTTTTTACAATTATATTCTCAATTAAATACAAAACGGTCAAGTTACCAAATCAGCTGATAGCCAGTAAACGTGACAAGGCTAACGCTAGCTTAAGGTGCTGCTGTTATTTAGAATGCTTCCAGGTAATACTCACACTACCGACTGTGATTTTCCACAGCCCGGTCTCTGGCGCTGTAGCAGCTTCATTTACAAAGTTGAACAAAACTACAAGAATGATCACCCACGAACAAAAACATCCTCTAGTCGGACAACTCCACGTCCGCATCCTGACAGCAACTGCCATGTTTGTTCGAGGCTTTGACAATTCCTCCCCTCTAGGAGGCACCCTGAACGCCACAAACGCACATACTTTCCCCTTCACCGAAAAACGTGCAAAAGTAAAATAGTAATAATAATAATACGTTTTATATATATTAACAAACATTAATTCAAAAGCTAATTTATTTCATATGAATAATTTTACCCCCCCCCCCCACACACACACACACTTTAAATAATTGTCACAATTCCATATATCCAAGTTTAAAAGAATTTCCATGCAGACACTTTATTTTTGCAAGATAATTTAAAATGTTCCCATACATTTCCTTATTTACAATGCAACACAAAATACTCTCAATAGTTTCACAGTTCAAAGTATCTTAAGCTTATGGAATAAGTGCATTAACATGTTTGATGCTAACACACATAAAATATTCTCAACACTGAAATGTAAGCTGGCCATGTGAAGCATAAACTGCTTAAATAACAAAACTGTAAAGTGAGTTATGAAGGTGCTTGCTCTGCAACTAGGCAAAACAATTAGTACTGATGAACCTTGATGAGTTTTACCACAGAAAGGATCTGCTGAGTATCAAACATTATAAAAGAAACGAAGTGTCATTTGAGCTTTGATCTATTGCCATTTCATCAGCAGCAATATTGTCATTTGTGGGACTTAAAGTTTCATGAGGCAAAAGTGGAGAATCCACTGTAGGAGATCTCAGCAAAGCATTAGAGGAGATCACAACCACATAACGATCACTGTCCTCATCATCCTCATCCTCCAGGCGCCCGTGAATGTCCGCAGTAACTACTGTGTTTTCTGCAGCCTGGTGGCTGCAGGAAGGAGAAGAGCTCGACACCAGCTGCTCCACAGGAAGTGTTTCTTGATCAGGGTCCTCTTCAGGAAAGCTGGTGTTAATATAAATGATGTCTTCTTTGCTGGAAGACTCTGGAAGCTTTTCTCCAAGCTTTTCCAACATCTCTCGCAGCTGGGGGAACAAGGGTCTGTCCACCGGATCGGCTCTCCAGCAGCTGTACATGATCTCATACCTTGGGATAAAGTTTAAGATATAAGTGATATATTTATAATTTGGTAAACAACATTCACATTTACCTAACACATTCCAGGGGAGAACTTTTTAAATCACCTTTATATTTTTTGTAGTAAGTATTTTTTTTAAATATATAATCTATATTTGAAAAAAGCTGATATGTTCTATGTATTTTATTCTTTAAAAATAGCCCCATCGTTGCTATATTTGACTTTTGCAGCATATTTACTTTGTTACTTCCAAATCTAATTACTGCATTAACAACAACAAAATAAAACGACAACTCACAATTCATCCAAACACCCAGATGGCTGCTTCAGCCTCTGACCATCAACAAGATAGTCATAAATCTCATGGTTCTGGACTCCGGGGTACGGCGTCATGCCTCGTGTAGCAATTTCCCACATGGTAACACCAAACGCCCACTGGAGGTATGAGATATCAAAATGTTTTTTAATAGAATATATGTTTTAATTTATAAACAAGTTATCTGTAAATTAGCTTTATTCAGTGCTGATTCTTTTGTTTTAAAGTTTCATACATCCAATACAAAAATGATGAAATCTAAGAAAACTTTTACTTTATTATTTTTTTCTAATTTTAGAGCCTATAAACTACAAAAGCAGGGATAAAATAAGAAGAAAGTTAACAGCCTAACCAGTAATAATGATGGATTTTTGTGTGTGTGTGTGATTCAACAGAAATAAATGAGTGAAACAGAAACTTCTCTTGGAAATCAGTTTTCTTAACGTAATCCTGATTTTTGCTGGAAATGACACACTTTGTACTTACGACATCACTCTTTACAGTAAAAACTCTGTCTGCCAGACTTTCCACTGCGATCCATTTCACAGGCATTTTGGCTATTCTGCCCTGCCGGTAATAATCTCCACTGTAGATTTTTTTTGATAAGCCAAAATCAGCGACGCACACTGTCATGTCATCACGCAGCCTGTAACACAAACAAGGTCTGGAATTAATGACAGAAATTGAGAAAGCAGTAAAACCACTTAATGATGAGTTGTTGACAGCGTTGGCCTTTATCTGTAAGTAAACACAGTTAATTTAATTCAAAGGTTAATGGTGGATAAAAGTATTGGCGAAGAAACAGAAAACCTACATGCAATTTCGTGCTGCCAGGTCGCGGTGCAGAAAATTACGACCGCTGAGATACTCCATCCCCATCGCGATGTCAATCATGAACTTCAGGAGTGTCTGAGTTGGTAGAAACTGTGTAAAAAAAAAAGCAAAAAAATATACAATAATTTAGTCTTATTACAATATATTCATAAGTTAAAACAATATATTTAAAGCTTTGACTTAATGTTACCATCGAACTCTCTCCCAGACGTGAGCGCAGTAGGGAGCTGTGCAGATCTCCATACTTCATGAATGGCAGGATGACCATGGGTTTAGGAAAATGTCCAGATCCCACTTCTAAGCACACACCTAAAACAACGAATAGGTCAATACAATGTGCACAAGGGAACAGAAAAGCGATATTGTGCAATACGTCACAAACATGTCGTCCATACCGAGCAGTTTGATGACATTAGGATGGTCAAAATCTTTCATATATGCTGCCTCATTTAGGAACTCTTCAATCTCCTTTTGAGAGAAGCTATCCACTGTTTGACCAAAAAACAAACAGGGTAAACATTTTGCACGTACCTTCTGTTTTGAATCTAATGCTGATTTAGAGCCATTTAAAGCAGAAAACTCACATTTCATCGTCTTCACTGCAACTTTTTCTGACGTCCCGTCCAGTTTTCTTAAATTTCCCTCAACAACCGAGCCAAATTCACCTGGTGCACACACAAAAAATGTTTATATTATAAGCAACATATGTTTTATGTAAATGTCATTTACATAATAAAATGGTTCAATCACCTTCTCCAAGAACTTTTCCTATTGAGAGCAGGTTCCTCATGACCATCACATCCTGAAGTTTGGCCTGGAGTTCATCACTGATACCAAGATTTCCAACTGCACACCAGAGACAAAACAATAGTTCATTTAAAAAGATTCCAACATAATCATATTAATATGAGTACTTTCTAAGAACATACGTGTGACTGCAACTATAGTGCGATTATACGATCTTTGGTTTGAGTACTGGATGATGGGCTGTGACTTTTCACCACCTCCAAACTCCCACCTGCAGAGGGAGACAGAGAAAAGTAAAAACATTGACGTCATAAAACTGGACAAAATACACACATTAGCAGAGGCTGAACTAAAGTGGTGAACATACAGTAGCCCTTTAGGTTGTTTATTCCCAACTTAGAAGCCAGATAGCTTTCCTGTCTGTGCAGCAGCCTGTGACAAATTCCTATCTGTATCCTGAGTTGAAAGCATGAGTCAGAGCTTTCATTAAAAACATGCAAAAAAATGTAACAGCTGCACGGTTCCCTCAGAGCATACAGAGATGACTAATAGGAAGTTTTTATCATAAGTAGTCCTACTACTGAATGTTATTTAGCAAAACAGATATATCACCACGTTTTATTCATTCAGACGGATGTAAACACAGTTCAACTCAAATTTGTGTAATTAAACGCCACCTTCAAAATCAGATTATTTAACTGTAACACTTATTAAGCAGTCAACGCACCCAAAACAGGAGATGGATGTCCTGTTGCGTAAACACAAGACCCCCCAGATGAGCAGAAGCAGGATACAGATGATACAAAACACAGAAAGCACGATTTTAGCCGAGTACGGGACCCCTGAGTCAGGGCTGGAGGTGGGGGTCACCACGGACTCTATGAGAGAGAACAAAATAACAATTAAAGATGGAAAAAACAAACTGTAATTTCAGTCATCCAAAATATTGTATTATGGATTGACTACATGAATTGTGTTTTACCACAATTTTACCTCAAAATTAAAGTTTTATCAGCCATAAATACAATGTGTTTATTTAATTTATTTCAAAATGCAGCTGCTTTAAACTAAAAATTAACCAATCAGAGCACACTAGCCCTGAAATATAGTGTTTCTAACTGATTCAAACATATATTTATGTATTTTATATGTACATTTTTGTAATGATTTTATATTATGAACATAAAAAGCGCTTTTTAAATTTCATATTAATTTAGGATTTGCTGTTTTTTTGTCTTTTTGCCAAAATAAAGAGCTGTTTGCTGCTCTTGTGTATCAAAATAATTTCTTAAAATAATAAAAAATTCCATATTTTACAGCAGACTAAGAAGTTTAGCTGGCTAATCGTTGTTGGTAGACTTCTAACAGCTGTTAGGTGATGTGGAGATAAAACAATAGAGGAGCTTACTGTCCTCAGGCACAAAGAGCCAGACTGGTGGGCTGACCATGCCGCTCCCTGCCTGCGTGCACGCAGCCACTTCAACACTGTAGGTTGTGTTAAATTCCTTCACAGCTACAATAGTCATGGTGGTGTCAGTGTGAACCTGATAAAAGAACAAAACAGAGATCACATGCTTTGTAATATCATATTTTCCCTAAAATATACATTAGAGTTATCCTTATTATATTCTAAAAGAATAACCCAACTTGTTAAAAGAATGAAGAAGCTGATAAGGAAATATATTGCCCAGTAACAAAAAAAAAAAAAAGGGAAGGACACTCTCGTTCTGCACAAACTCATGTGCTGAATATAAAGGTTCATGTGACAGACATAGCCCTGAATTTCACAACACCCACATGATACCATCTGGTGCTGCTCTGCTTTACCAAAGTGCTGACGAGGGATGCTGCAGCTGAACCCACGATTGATGTCTCTCATGTTTGTGGCATCAAACCGAGGCAAACAGGCCATTCCCACAGTACTAAACTCCAAGCAGCTTAAGTAAAGAGTCAAAAAGAGGTGAACTTTCTCTTAAAACAATTATAATAATAAACAAAACTTGTGAGTTATTCTAATTTAAATGCTTGAATTTGCTGACTTTTCCATTTCAATGATTCCTAAATGAGTCTGGAGATTAAATAAGTAGTGTGTATTTCCAGTCATCGCCATCGTAATGACATCATCAGCAACAGGATAGTAAGGATATTTGCACATAAAGTCGTCACCCCTTTGTTTTCATGCTTCATTCACTCTAATGACTCAAACATGCCAAGCAGAGGAAAATACTGATGACCAGTTTTCACATCATTAGCTTCCTTTGACTGCAACTCATAAAGAAAGAACAGGAAACACACTATTGTACTAGAGAGCAGTATTACAGTAACATAAACATGACGACGCACAAACAGCCCTGCAGATTAAAGACTGTAAATTTAATGTTGAGTGAATAAAATCAACTCTTCTTTTTATAATTACTCAGAAATGATTGTGGTAAATAACTGTCTTTGCTTTCTGAGGCAAGTTTAAAAAAACAATGGGAGTTGAAT
The DNA here is from genome assembly GCA_006937965.1 of Callopanchax toddi. Classification (NCBI taxonomy): domain Eukaryota; kingdom Metazoa; phylum Chordata; class Actinopteri; order Cyprinodontiformes; family Nothobranchiidae; genus Callopanchax; species Callopanchax toddi. The sequence continues at coordinate 3,649,475 of SSNR01000024.1, forward strand.
TGTTTTACTAAGAAGGACAAAGGGAGGATCAAATATTTTCAGTATGCAACACCCTCTTACATAGCAGTCATACCATTCATTATAAGAAATCTGAAAGATATTATGCAATTAATTGTTTTAAGCGACTTCATGTAGAGTAAATTTGGAGAAAAGCTTGATTTACTTTTTTCTCATCTGATGAAGATCTTTTAGTCAAAACTGTAACTAAAGACCTAATAGAAGAAATCAAGAAGAAGCTGCTGCCTTCATTAAAGTTGTTCACAAAAATATGGGTAGCAATACATAATACAGCCTAGTACTTACAGGGGTACATACAGGGTACTTATGGGGGTACATACAGTGAAAGTACAGAGTACTTACAGAGGTACATACAGAGACCAGGCTGTATTATAAGGTGACTTGTTACCTGGTTCTTACGGGGTACATATAGGGGTACATACAGGGTAAGAACTGAGTATTTACAGGGTAAATTAAAAGTTATTTATGTGAGTAAGTACAGGGTGCTTAAAAGGGAACAGGATGCATACATGGTACTTATGAAGGAAAGTACAGGGCACTTACAAGAGTAGAAACAGGGTAAGTGCAGCGTACTTACCGACGTACATACAGGGTACTTACAGGGTTACATACAGGCTGTATTATGGAGTGACTTGTTACCTGGTACTTACTGAGACAAATATGGCATACTTAAGAGGGAACAGATACTTAAAAGAGGTACAAACAGGATACATACAGGGGTAAGCACCAGATAATACAGGAATACACTGTATGCATCCCCATAAGTACCCTTGTACTTACACTAAACACATCCCTGTAAGTAACCTTTATGTTTCCCCTGCAATACCTTGTAGTTACCCCTGTAAGCACCCAGTATATTACTATTATAGTACTCTGCTGTATTATTTATTGCTAACAAAATATGAGACAATTTAGGCAGAAATCCATTTTAATGAGGGACATATGTTGTAGCAGATAATGTAGCTAATTAGCATTCCACAAAATGCTAACCTGGTGTTGACTTCTGTCATAATAGGTTACATTTACTGTAAATTTAGGAGCATGTTAGCCTTTATTGCAACTTCATAACATTGCAAAATTGTTGTAATTTCAATGACTTGACAACTTCCTGTGTTTGAGTTGAATCAACACTACCACGCTAAAATTCACACACTGAGCGCATGGTGCACCAGTGGACACAGTGGGAATATCCAAATCGAGACAATACATTGGATTCATCTTGAAAAATTTTTGCCAGCTGAGTTGAAGATTAACGCGTGAGAAAATAAGCAAATGTAGCAAATCACATCGAGCATTTGTAACAAGAGTAATGGATTTATTGATGATCACTATGTTACTTTTTATCCACTCCGCGGTGTTGTAGATACATAATATAAAAGTATTCATAAGAACACAATAAAGAGCCTTATCTGTTTTTATCAGTGTCCTACAGCTTAGGCTAGTGGTTCCCACACTTTTTAGCCTCTTACCCACAAAATTACAACTGTAAAAACATTACTTAAAAGCTAAATAAGTACTAAATCAACAACTTCAACTCATAATGCACTATTAAACCAATTATGGCTATTATTTTTTAGCTTTTACATCAATTACGGTAAAATGATCCTATTCGGAGTTATTTTTCTGGTTTATGTGATTTCTGGAGATCATCTCAATTTCCAGTTTGAATCCATATATGTGTATTTCTCAGTCAAAGAAAGAAGGAAATGATTACAACAAAAAAAGTCAATCTCTGCGCTGAATGACTCTCACCTTGCTGTGATCTGCTCCGTGTCTCACAACAACATCATAACCACGTAGGATGCCGTTTATCTTGTCCTCCGGCGGAGGCTTCCACTTGATCACCAGCCACGACTCGTTCAGCTGCACGCTGACATTTTGGGGATACACTGATGGCACTGGGAATGGGACAAGTTGTGGGTAACAGTGGTTAGGATGAGATTGAGATTCAAAAAGCTCCTATCATCACTGGAATAACTGGAATAACTGATAACAGTCTGTGGCATTTGGTCACTTCCTGGAATACCTTGTCAAATCTTTTAACTAAAATGTTCCCTGTGGTGGCTTTAGGAAGGAAATTGGAAGCAGCTCCACCCAGTACATACTTAGTTTTCTCAGTGAGGCCACTCCTATTTCCTGAGTGACCCATCAAGAAAACAGCAGTTAAAGGACACTGCATTTTTCTGAAAGGGAGCTGCTATGAGCAAAACAGGTTGATAGGTTGTGAAAATTATGAAAATACCAGTTACTGGACCAAGCAAAGAGGCTTACAAATGAGAAAGTAGCAAGCTAATTACATGGTGTTGCAATCGGTGAAACCTAAACAAGAACGATGAGCTTAATAGTTCTGAATGAACACACCTCCCTCTGTGGTGTTGCTCTGGATCCACATGGAGACTGGAGAGGCCCCCACCTCGTTGCTACAGGAAATGCTCATGTTGTACCGCGTCATCGCCTTCAGCCCGGGAACTTCACAGTGAAAAGGCGGCACGGTGACGTTGATGAGTCTGGTCGTCATCACCTCCCCTCTCCTTCGACTCACTTCTCTGACCTTGAATGACATAGCAGAGATCAGGTGATCAATCTGAGAACATAAAGCGACTGATCTGTTTGTCCAGGTTTTGGACTTACTCTGACGTGACATTTTATGAGCGGAGAGAAACCGTCATGTCCAGGACTCCAGCTCAACATCAACTTATTGGACTGCCTCTCTGTCACAGCAACATTAGATGCAGGACTGGGAAGAACTACACAACACAATTCAAATATTTCACTTACAAATATGGATCATGAAAAGATCTGTTTTTAAAATGCTCTAGCTTTACCTTTAATGTTAATGTTAGCTTCTCTTGACGTAGAAACACCCTTTGTGTTGTAAGCTTCACAGCTGAACTGGGTGAATTTATCAACACCTGCAATCAGATTATTGGAGAAGTTGGACAACTGTGGATAAACCCTGAAGTACCGTACATAAAACAGGAAACATTGTAGCTTTTCAAGGTCAAAATGTCTTGATGAGAACAGTGTATACATAGATATACACACATATGTAAACATATATTTATATGCATTATGATCACATGCTTTACAGATGGTAAAAGTGTGTTTAATGACTCCCTACAATAGGTCTTAATTATTGTAAAAAGAAAGAGTTTGTGAATCTGGTAGTAGTTGCCTGAATAGATCAGAACCTTTTGCTGGATGGTAACAATTTAGAGCAGAGAGTGGGAAGGTGTGATGAGTCTTTGAGGGTGAGCATTGCAGGAAGTGGAAGGTGAAAAGGGGTTTGATATCAGGCATTTGTACAGCCACCTGTTCTGCTCTGGTGCAGCTATACAGCACACGATACAGCAGCACACTCTCAACCGCACAGCAGTAAAAGTTCACCAGCAGCCGCTGTGGAAGATTTTCTTTCCATAGATTCCTCAGGTAATGGGCGCTGCTGGGCTTTACTAATGATTGACGAAATGTGGCTGTTCCAGGACAAGTCCTCCATCAAAGTCAGATCCAGGAACTTAAAGCTGGAGACCTGCTCCACTTCCTCTCCACTGATGATGAGCAGCGGGGGGCATGTAATGATGTCTAGATGTATGGAAGTCCACAATCATTTATTTTATTTATTTGGTGTTTAGACACGGGTTCTGCTCCTTACACCAGACTGTCATCTGAATACGGAGGGTGTGATGTCGTGTGTAGAGTACACACAGCAGTGGACTAAACACACAACCCTGAAGAGCACCAATGCTAATGAACAAGGGTGATTCAGCCCAAAATAATAATTTCTCTCAATGTCAAAAATTATTCTGACACTATAAAGAAACACACATAAAAGTATGAATTCCACTTTTATTATACCTCAAAAGCTTCATCGGGTTAGCTCAAACTGACCTATAATAATCCTTTTACTGTGTTTTTTTCCTGGATATGCAATGTTCCATTTTCAGCAGCCAGAGTTCTGCTCAGCCCGAGCAGGACTGGGACATCTGTGAAATAATGTCCCTTTTGTGCTCTGCTTTTTTCCGTGTCTCCATCTCGGAAACATTTTCACAAAACTGATCACAAAGCAGCCTGTGAGGGATGATGGGAACTAACTGGGGATGTTTCGTCTACTCAGGAGGAGAATATCACAGAATGTTTGCAAAAAGACAGATTGAAGAAATGTATGTTATTTTACAAATAAAAGCATCAATTTAATCTTCAACGGCACAAATGTCAAATGCCAAGACTGGTTATCAGTCATTACAGTAAGTGCACAAAAAAGGGTAATGGAACTTCCTTTTTTTAGGTTTCCTAATGCTTTTCACCTCCCATTTGAAAGGTTTTCTTCAACCCTGACCTGAAAATGACTAAAACAACATGAGTTTGGAAAAGTGAGTTCTTATCACATCACTGGCTCCTCTACAATGTTTGTTCTCATTCAGACAGACATTCAGCCTATGTTAGGTAGAAAATAACTTTGTTTACTTCTTTTGTTTCTTTGCAAGATGTTGTGAAATTTGAGCCACAGATTTGACAGATATGCAAACTTTGAAACACTTTCATACCTCGCTGCAGTTTTGAGTCTTTCTGGAAGCATGTGCAATTAACAAAACAGAGCAATGGAAAATGGCTTGAGAGAACCTTATCTGTGTTACAGGTCACGGCTCGATTTTTCTTTTTAAGACTGTGTTTGTTGGAAAAAGGAAATGAATTGGTCAGAAGCGGCCGTTTCTGCTTTCACTCCACTTGGAAAATAAATCAAAACACAACAGAAGAATTCAATCTGTTATTTTTTTTGGGCCATGTGGAAACTGGGACTGAGTTCAGAGTGAACCAAAAACAAGCAACGTGCAAAATGTGGACATCCTGTAAATGTGGATGCAGAACCCTCTAATTATCAGGTTTGGGTTCCCTCCAGCTCCCTGAATGGCCTCAGATGTCTGTTTTACTTTTTTTTTTCTATTTAGGGAGGAATTTGGTTATAAACTACTCCTTCAGGTTACAAACATTTCAGAGGTACCACACTTGTTTCATCAAACTTCTGCATTTTTTAAATTTTCAATGTTGATTCTCCAAATGTGCATCCAGCTCCACCATCTAATGTTGTTATTTTGCTGCTGAGACTGTTAAAATAATGAGATCTATAGAATAAGACTGATCAGGTTAAAACTAAAACAATAAAAAGTTAAGGTTGTGTGTGTACGGTGATCGCCAAAGCAACTATCCCATGCATTGTTGTGATCATAGAAATCAAGGTGTGTGAACAACCTGGGGAGAGAGTCAAACCTGCAGTATCAGTGAAAACAACAATAAAGAGCTACAACCTCTTTCTGAGGAGGGTTTTTACAGTTTAACTCCTGTTCTACTCCAGTAAATCAGTAAACAGTCTGCCTTTGAAGATGTCAGTCCCTAAAGGAGTTGTCCTTCTTTTAATGCTGCCTTTATTCTCATAAACTGCTGTCTTTCATGTGTTGAACAGCACACATATACCCTGCGTTTGTTTATGGGATACACACCTCTTAGTTATTCACAAGAATTTTAAAAAGGCTAAACCATTAAAGTATAATTTCATATTTTGATCGGTTAGGGGAACTGAAAACCTGCAGAGCTGGGTCTCATTTTTTTATTTGTGCAGCAAACTTGTGCTCTTAAATACAAAGAGTTTAAAAATTTAAATGGCACTTCAAACTGAAGAAATATCCTGAATGAGACAACATTAATTTGAAAACCTGATCAGCTATGGCTGGCTTTTATGACAACAAATCAATAATTCATGGCTACACCAGCACCAATCTAAAGAATTATCACCCAACTTTTTGCAAACAAATATCCATATGAAGTCATAGCATGCATAACGGTGAGTGTGCAGCAGAGTAGGTTTTCTGTGTTGTTATGCCAATATTTGAGCCTGCACAGAGCACTGCCTGCAGCCTGCCAGCCTCTGTGTTCAGCCCCTCCCTGCTGGGCAGTGGGCTGTCCTGTCAATGAGGCCTTTGTCCGCAGATCCAACCCCCGAACTGACTGCCCAGCTTTACAGCCAGGCCCCTTGCACATGCTGGACCAAAGCACAGCTCTGAACCTTTAACCCCCTCCGCTTCTGATTGTATCACCACTCACTGCGAAAAAGAGTTAGCCTGTGGCGAACTGAAAAATGGAGGATTAGAACATACAGATCAAAGGTTACACTGCCAGTGACCAATGTTTACTTTCAATAAACAGGCAGCTAGCCATTAATGGAGAATCCATTTTTTTAAAGGGTTGTTTTTTTAACTATGCAACCAGATTTTTTTAAATAGCTCCTGCAAGGACACAATTCTGTTTTGAAAAGAAATGAAGACAAAACATCTGATAACTGTAGATAATTACTGCTTAGAAATCTGCCTCTCAGTGCATCACAAGGACAAAGAGTCAACGACAGAAAAACACCTGGAGTCAAATTATTACTGCTTCACTTCTACAACTTTTTAAAGCAGAAACTCGGTGTATGTGCCTAGTCGTCACAATATTTAATATTATTTCAATAAAATGTGACAAATTTAAACAAAAGTCATAAGCAAAAAAAGTGTTAATTTAATTTGCTCTGTCAAAACAAATGTTTTTTATATATTTATTTAGCATGCATACATGTTTGTACCAATTCAAACTATTTATTTGGACTCAGAAAAGCATTCTAAACACTTAAAAAAAGAGTTTGCGTCATGACACAGTAAAACACCATCACTACTTTTCTTTGCATCTTCATACTTTTATTTCATATTATCTTTCAGAGCTAAATTGCATTATTAATCACATTTTATTTTTTAAATCTTACTGACAGCTCAAAAATGTAAAAAAACAAAACACATCATTATCCTGACTATTTATTGCCTTTCCTCATTTAATATGGCAATTTGTCACAATCTAGCTCAGAGTAGAAAAAACCCAACTCCTAATCTTTATTCTGATTTTAAATCTATAGTTTCACCTCAAAAGTCTTAAAAGTCAAAACATGTTTAACGCTTGCTTTTTCCTCTTACTGATTTTTAATATGTCACCTAATTTAATAAAAAAACAAATGCTAATATCTCCCTCTGTGTGTATATTTGATAAACACTATAATGATATAATTTCCAGTTTTCTAGCTGTCATTGAATGTACCATTTCCAAAAGCTTAATTAAACTGTTTAGTATTTAAAATTTGTCTGTACAGCATAAGCAGAAATTATTCATTTTTGTCTCAAAAAGCTTTTGAAAAATCCTAGAGAAATTAAACTAAAAGGAAAATCCAAAATTTAGATAAGCCAATTTCTGACTAAGACATTTTTAAAAAGATTCCAAAGATTATATCGCCAGTCTGCCTGACTGTCATCTTATGATTATACCTAAAATATGGATCATTGACAACTGTTTAAAACTGAATTTATTAAAATAAAACTTTTTTATTCTAAAGTTTGAGAGCAGTCAATAGCTGGTTTGCAGGTTGAAACGGTTGAATACAGAACAATGCCTGTAAGATTTATGGGTTGAATCTTTTGTTTTGGTCTGCAAACACTTGACTAAAAAGAGGGGAGTCCTGGAGTCGAGTCCCAGTCAGCCCCTTAAATCCACCAGCCAGGAATTTAACTCAAGCCATAAACAGAGTTTTAACCCAAATGTATTCTGACCAAAGAACTGTGCAGATAATTCACTGAGATTTCAGGGAAAGTATCAACTTGTGAGATTTCAGGGAAAGTATCAACTTGTGAAAGAAGGGGAAGTAAATGTGTCCTATAAACAATTTGGGCAAATGTGCTCTTACAAGAAGAATAAGAGAGTAGAATAAGATCACTCTAAAAATGTCTCTGTAACATATAGGGGTGCAAAGAATAACTGGTTCTTTTAGTTTGGTTTTATGGCTTGAAGCAGGGTAACATGTCCAGTCTTGTTCCTACAGAAGCAACAAAACCCCCATGAGCTGCATCTCAAGCTTGGTAAAGGCTATATGTAGCCCACCTAGTCCACAAACACCTGAAGCAGAAGATGTTCAGCTGCCTCAACGTTCACACTGATTCAAACACAGCATTATTTCACTTTTTGCTTAGTTTAAATTCAAAAACAGATGGATTCAAACAAAACCTTCCAGTGGATAATTGGATTGCTAAGCTAACCGTCTGCTGACCTCAGATCTGTTTAGAGCTATCCCACTGATGAATGAAGCTTACAGCAGGTGTGTACAGTAATTCCCACACTTCTCTCCTTCCCCTCTGTGACTTCTTGAAAGCGCTGTAACAGCTGAAACAGTGTTACAAAAAGCACCGGCCGTGCATGAATGACCGCTGTTAACTGTGCTGTGTGCAACGTGATGACAAATCTGACTACAGGATGCTGAGGCAGCAGAGACATGCAGAATAGAAACCACTGACAAAGTGAGGACTGACCAATATCACGCTTTGCTGCTGGGAAAGGATGTTTTTATTGACATCAGCAGTGTCCAAAATGTGTGGCCCTCAGAGGGATCCTCTGCAGCTCTCGACTGAAATTCAAGGTGTATTACTGTGAAGCTTAACAATAAATGCAGATCATTTAAAATATTTAAAAGAGAAAATATTACGTAGAATGCAAAGTATTTGTCTTTAATTAACCAAGTTTTTTTTGTTGCATTTCTTTTAATTTTGTAGTAAACAGAACCATAAACTCACACTGACAGTGAGAAACAGAGGATTTAATAAGTTCATACTTCCTCCTATTTCAAACATGAAACTGAGCTGTCATGACTACGGTGACATTTAATTTGCTTATATATGTTATTATATATTATCTCTGTTTCTTATAGTCTTTTACTTTTCCTATTATGTTTGAAATAATTTAATAAAACAACTTAAATCTTACAAGCATCAGATTTTGTATATTAAATTATTTCTTATAATAATGCAAAGAATATTATTATTATTAAAAAGAAAACAAATTATACAAAGAATACTTTTACAGTTCTTCTAACATAAGAAATGAATAAAATATGACTGCGACAACCATCAAATTCCATTTGGAGCTTCTTCCAAAAGGATTCTCAGACTTCTACATTCAGGATCTAATCATTTATTAGACAGTTTGTTGGTAGGACATAAGAGTTTCTCACCCCTCAAGAGGAACAGACAGAAAGTGGGATCTGTCATGAGGAAAACTGAGTGTGAGAGTGAGAGGACTGTGTTGTGTGTTCAGGGTTTTACCTGACACCAAGAGGCTGCTGGGAGACATGTCACGACCACTAACTGGGATTCCGTTCCGAAGCCAACGGATCTCAACCGGTTCAGGAGGTCCAATCGCTTTACATGACATGTTGAAAGGAGTATCTTTTGTAACATTCAAGTCCTCGGGTTGCTGTATAAATGTTGGCAGACCTTGGGAAAAGAAACATAAAGTTATGAGGAAATTTCCCCAAATAATGTTCTGATGCTGTTATCTTTATAAAACTCACCATCTATCTCCATGGTGATTGGCTGAGAGGTTTTCATCTCGTTGTTGATGCTTATCGTGCAGCGGTACACCCCAGCATCCCCTCTCTGCACCTGACTGATGCTGTAAAGCAGAACAACAAGACATCACTCTGTATTCTGCTCGTTTTGTTTATAAAACCATTAGAATACATACATGACCGTGGACAGGAGAGTCGTGACTCCTTCAGTGACGGTGCGGAGCTCATTGATCACCACATGGGCGTTTGCTGGCAGCTCTTCATCGTTTTTCTTCCAGATGATGGTGGGGTCCAGCCTAGCATCAGGGATTTCGATGGAGCAGTTGAATTTAGCTTCATGGCCCTCTGATAGCTGCATGGCGCCGACGGTGGGCTTAAAGTGCAGTCGCCTCAACTCATCCTGGCTTAAATAAACTCTAGAAACATGGCGTGGAATCACAACAGGCTCTGAGCTCCTGGCTGGTCGGCGGAAGTCGCTCCTGGATTGTTGCATGATCTCACCTGAAAGAAACCAACATTCTGTCATCAGGATGCTCCCAGTAGTCTACATGTGGGTGTTTAGGGGAGCTGACAAGAAACATTGTTGCACCAAAAAAATATTCACCCAAGCACACATTTCCTTAGATTTACTCCTGTTTATAAATGCAATTGTGTGATTTATTAGAAATCTTAAAATAAATAGATATTACCCACCTTATATTATTGGGAAATGTTTGATTTATGCAGCACTACTTTTAAACAACGAAAAACAATGTTATAACTGCAAATATGTCAAACAGAAAAAGAGATTTGGGATCTTTTCAAAACAGTTCCTTTTTCTTTTACTACATTGGTCATTTGGAGAACTGATGGGAGAAACTCTTTGGATTTGGGATTGTGTTTACAAAATTAGTCCGTTTTATTTGTGTGAAAAATCACACAGACACAAAAACAAACAACAGAAAAAGACAAGAATTCTGTGAGTTTAAAAAACACGTCATCCTTCTTAATACTAAATGTAAATGTTTATTTCTTTAATTCTTGCTGATTATTTCCTTAACTGCAACCTATGTTTCCTCATTTAGTCTCGGTACTCATCATCATCTACAGTAATCACATTATCAACTTGTGACCTGAATTGTACTTTGAACTGAACCTACCTGTATGAATAATCCTACACCTTTAAAATCTGAGTGGTTTTTTTAGTCTTCCTCAGCATTCTGAGGTTTTTAAAACAATTTAAATCTGCCCCAGATCGAGTTCTTATACTTCATGAGCTGCAAGGTTAAAAACACAAACTCCCCCCCAAAGAATGAACAACCTACCGCTGGTCGGAGTGTCCAGGAGAAGAGCTACAGTCCAGAGAAAAGCTCCAAAGCAGACTGAGTTTGACATGGTTGAACTCGGGTTTCTGCCTGAAAACCATTAAATCCACGCAGACTGCGTCGGTCAAATAAAACGTAACATCACCACAACAGACGCTCCAGCAGCTTGTGTGAGCAGTTGTTGACTGAAAGCTGCAGAAGTGGAGAGAAAAAGTTTAGGGACGTCACAGGAGGAATCCCAGAGGGCGGGACTGGACAAACAACAGATGCGTGGAGATAAACAACCTCCTCGAACCCACTAACATCAGTTTTATTAGTTTGTGACACTTTTATTCTCTTTAACGTGACAGAAATACAAACATCAGCTTATTTATACTTGATTAAAACTCCAAGAATTGGAGACGACACATGTGCTCAAGGTTGCCACCATGTGGTCAACTTAAGGTACTGCGCTCCTCTATAAACATGAAGTAAACTCAGAAAAATGTGAGAGGTTTGCACGTTTCACCTCTTCCCACTGTCCAAATCATGCATGTTGAGCTATTTGTTGACTCTACCAAAATGTGAGTGAGAGTGTGAACGTCTCTATATCAAATTAACAATACTTTCTCAAAATCAAAGGAACCTTAAATATCTCCATTGTGATTGATGGAAGTGATATTTAAACAATAACAAGGAGCAGGCTGTTTAAATGCTTTTTCCCCTCAGTACGAGCCCTCATTACTTTCCAAAGAAACGTGAACAAACACTTTCCATAGTTTTTTTGTAGGATTTGAAAAGGAAAAGTCCAAGATTTTTAGAAATGAGAATATGTTGATTGGTATATTCTGCGAGTAACAGCCCATCCCACATGAGAATACAATGAGTCAGAGTTTAAAGTTTGTGATGAACCTCAGTTCCATGACAGATAGCATCAAGAGTACATAAACATTGTTCAGAGGCATGCAACAGCTCCATACTGACTGAGGCCTTAAAGATGTTCTCTCCATGCACGCCTGCCTTCCTCAGGCGAACCTGATTTCCTCTCAGCCCAAAACAGATGTTGGGACCTTAAAGCATTGGAGACTTAGCCCAGGTTATAAATATTTAGATTTTTGTATAACTGTTCTATAAATTTCAGTGCATTTAAAAGAAAATGTTATTTTAACACAACTTGTTTGTTGTCACTTTCATTGTTAGCTGCTGGGAAAAAACATGCTAAAAATGAAAGCTTTGACACTGATCACAGTCATGTTTTAAACTCAACAGTTAGAGATTTTGTTTTTACTGCTGATTATGAATTGTTACAAACTGCATGTTCACTCTGTCTTCTTAAATCTTATATTTTTCTCTTGATTAAGTGTGCACTAACATAGGTTTCATGTGAAACCTATGTTAGTGCATCATTCTTGTCAGTGTGTTTTAAACACATTTTCCCCAGCAAGTAAGTATGCATTGAATGTTCTCTGCAGATCATTGTAACAGTGCTCTGCTCGCCACTGCAGAATATCCACATTCTGGAATTTTTTTTTTTTTTTTTGCAATCAAACAGGTTAGACTGATTTGTGTCTCGTCCCTGTTTAACACACGCTGGTAATGGAGTTGGTTTATGTTCAGGAGCAGGAAAGAGAGGTGAGACAGGGATTCAGGAAACGGCACCAGGGGAGAAGGATTAGCTCTCTGATGCATTTCTAATAAGTCTTTAGTGCTTGTGAAGGGTAAGCTTTGAAAAAAATCACAACAACATCATATCATGCATCTTATAAAAGCTGTCTTGTATCTCTGCTGTCCTTCTGTTATAGAAATTATTATGATTGCATTGGAGGAACATTTGCAGGTCCGTGGACACAAAACGTGTGAATGCATGAAAAAATAGAAATGACAGAAGTAGGAATACTGTGAGAAACCTTCATACTGTCCCTTCAGTCTGGAAAAAAAAAGCAAACACATAACAGACTGTTCACTACAGTATTTGACTTTCCCTCAAAACGTCTTCTTGCTGAGCTGCAACAGATTATGTTTTAATGGTAGAGTGAAGGAGCAACCTGATCCTGGTCAGCTTTTGAAGAAGAGTGAAGAGTTTAGATGAGTGCCTATTATTTACATCCAATATTAGTTTGAAAAGCATTTGAATTAGTTTATATCAGAAAAACATGCAGCAAACATGCATTGAATTATGCAAACAACCACTACATCTTGTTTGCTGTTTTCAATAACCCTGCTGTTGTAATTAAAACGTATTCAAATAACTGCAGCCATGCCAATAAGTGTCTATCAGACATCACGACTGTAAGCCAAAGACTTCCCAATATTTAATCTCTTGGTATAACTTTACTTTTGATAAAGGTCACAATGCTATTCAGCCTTCATACAAAAATGTTTAGTACATATTTGAAGAGAATTCCATTATTCAATGAAAACCTGCAGTTGCCTCTGCTATTCTCCACTAGGTGGCGATAAAGACACAGAAATAGAAAAACTCTACAGTAATTTCTCTCGTTTTTCACGTGACATTATGAGTAATATAACATGTAAAATAATGTAATTAAAATATTTCTCATTAAATGTATTTTATGGTGATTTTTCTAAACTCAAACTTATAGGGTAAAAACACAAACAACTAAAAGTTTCATCATAAGCAGCTGCTCAGAATGACAAAATGCAACACTTCCGACTATTTAGTTGATTTGTTGAAAGTTTTGCAACACAATTATTTTCGAAAGCACTAGACGCTACAATAACCATTCAGAGGAAGTGGCGTTAAGTTCCCTTAAAAAGCTGATCTGTGGTCAGTAAATAAAACCCATCTCACACATTGACTACATTTAAACCGATTCTAGATCAGCAGTTTCAGAAAGCCGGAAGTAAGGAAGTCTACTAAGAGCTTCAAACTACGATCTGCGCTTGTAGATATAAACGGCGGATGTGAATTCTGTTGTAAAGAAGATTTTCCCTTTTAAAAGTTTGCGAGTTAAACTACTTTTTGCGATGGACAAACTTCGTCGTGTTTTAAGCGGCCGGGAAGAAAATGAAGAGTTGGGTCTCACAGCACAGGTTTGTGATTAAGTTACTTTATGCTAATGCTAACTTTCTGACAGACAGTTAAAATACTTGATAATAATAACAACAATATTTTTTAATGGTACGAGTCATATATTCTTATGGCGTAGTGGTTATTGGAGTGACGATTATTTTTTTATAATCAGCTAGCTAACTATCTGTTGTTGAGTCTGCTAGCATGTCTGTTTTGGGGGATTTAAAGTTAATCATTTTGTTTTGTTTACACTTTTTCACGCGTTCACGATTAGGAGGAGATGAGGTAAGATGTTTAAAAGTAAAACTTTCACTTTGGCTCTGACGTGGTTCTCCACAGGTTCTGCTTTGCAATACATTTGGACGGGTTCTTCTTGTATTTTGTGCTGTTTTAGTTATAGCAGTTCTTGTGTTTTAAGACAACATTATTGCTGTTTTTAATGTGGTTGAGTCATCATTCTGAAGCCTGTGGGTCTACAGGTCATTAAGCTTGTCCTGTGACATCCTCCTATTGTTCTCCCCAGATTTTTGATGGCAACAGTCTCAGCTACAGCACCAGGGTGAAGTGGTTCGTCATATGCTTTGCTGGAGGCGTCCTGTGCTCAATACTGGTGAGTGTCTGCAGTTTTTATGATCTGTCTGGGTTTAAAACAACCACGCTAATGTGGGAACCTCTTTCACACTGATCAATAACATCAACAGTGTTTCAACCTCTTTATTTACATTTTTAACTTCTTCTTAAACATCTTCAAAGATGTAATTCTATAGTGCAACAGATGGAGGCAGACCTGTGCTGATTTTAAACACCTGGGTCCTGTGTGTCAAAGTGGTGACACCCTGCCTGTTTTCTGTCTTCTCCCAGCATGCTGTTTGTTTCTTGCCATATACCACACATATCAATACACCTCTGGTTTTTATATAATAATAAATTATTTTATTATTTGTATACATTTAGTGGTTTTGTGGGTGAAGGCCTTATATAAGCTCCCTGCACAGTATGTGTATCTGTATTTTTAACGTCTTTTTTGCTTTTCATTATGCTAAATAGACTGATCTGGCTTGAGGAAACAAAATTCAACATGTGCACTTTGAAGACAAGAGGAAGTGCCATCTAAGTCTCAAACACTTCACTGTGATTATTCACACTGATTCTAGAACACAGACTCTGTTTGTAGGCCTGCGTGTAAAACTTCAAAGTTGACAACTTTTTTTTTGTGAAAGATTCCAGCTAACTTGTGCATCATGTTCATGCTTTAAATGTCATATTAGTTTATAGACACATTTTCAAACAACTAAACTGGTGTTTGTCAGAAATAATTCCAATGATTTTAGATCTTTATAAAATAGTTAAACATGATGACAAATTGTTAATTAAAATGTTTTGAGGGGGTTGCTGAGATCTGATCATTTACACTCTAAAATCCTAACTGGACAATCAGTGTGGTGCCTGTCTTTTTCAGACAGTGAGTAAAAATATGCATTTAATTATGATTCAGTGTTTTTGAAACAAAGTTTCTGGTGATTTATCACTAGAGGGAGTCAGCTATGTGTCTTTATAATAAAAACCCAAAGAAGGGTTACTTTAGTCTTAACAAACTATTGGATTATTCACATAATTTCATAGTTGTGTTCTCTTATCTTTGATTCCTTCTAAGATAATATTTTGCTGTTTTTTTAGGGCACAGCACTGCTGTTCCTTCCTGGTGGGATCAAGCTTTTTGCTGTCTTCTACACACTAGGAAATATTGCAGCTTTGGCCAGGTAGGACTTCCAGTTTAGTCCAAATAATTTAAATGAGTGTCGTAAACTGCTGATGACTTGTTATATGAATCCATTTATTCACTTAAGTGTCCAGATTTGTATTTATTTACGCAATAACCTTTACTGGAATGGTGTGTTTTCAGTAAATATGTTGGAATTACAGATATCTTGTAATGATTATACCCTGTTACTAAACACCTTCTCATACTGTTTAAGTTTTACTAACCAACTATGAGTGTGTGCTTGCTAATAACATGCCAGGTTTCAGATTTTTTTTTTCACGCTATTTCCTGTGTGCCAGCTTTCCCCTACACACCCAACACACAAACTGCTTAGAGATGACTTGGCTAAGGCATTTCCCTTGTTTGTCTCTCTGACTTGCAAACAGCCTAACACAAAATTCAAATCAGAAATAAACAGTGAAAAGAACTAATGAGCAGATTAAAAAAAATGTCCCCATTTATTGTTGACTTGTGTTTATTTTTACTAGAGCATCTTTTGTAATTGTATTTCTCACCATATAGTAGCACACAAAGTTAAATTACATCCACAGATCTGTATCTTATGTAGAAATCAACAAACTTATTAGATTGTACAATATTTAAAATTTAAAGTTTCGTTCAGTGGAGTCAGTTTTTTCAGGTGACTAAAGGGTTTGGATATGTGAAGAAACAGAACCACCTACAAAACTCAAGCTAACAGTGCACTTTAATTCTATATCATATATATTTTAGCTTAGATTGCTTGTAAGAGATGTACAAATATTGACTCCACATTCATGTAAATGACATCATATATAGAAGCCAGCACGACCACAAGTAACCTAAAAAAATGGCTTTAAATGCAACTTCAGAAACGATTAGGTCTTTGTCAGAAAATATGTCTTGAATTGAACAAGAACTGAGCTCTAACTGTAGTTAAATGACAGTCAGTGCTTCACTGTGGAGCTGACAGATTTCTTCTCCCCCGGTTAGCAGGAGCAGCATGTGCGTGGACATCATTAGTGTTGTTGTAACACTGAGCAGTTGGAGTTGTAAAAAAAAAAAGCATCTCATCAGACCAGTAGATACGTCAACACACACTACTCTCGTGTCTCATCTAACAGATGTGACTCCCCACTGATTCCCTCTACGCACTCAGCTGTGCTGATCATAGGGCTGATTGCCTCCACAGTTGGGAAAGCCTTTGTCTCTTAAACTTCTCTGACGTAGCCCATGCATCATATACATGACTCTAATAGTGTCATTGTGCTGTTGGGCAGGAAATATTTAACCTCTAATTGTTCCAAAATGATCCTGATGCCCAAACCTGATGTTACTTTATGTGTGTGCTTCCTAATTTTCATTATGTTGTCCCAATGTGGAGATGGGTCTTTACTATGAGAGATGAAAGGTCTCTATAACCAAGAAGATTAGTTATTTTAGTTACGTGATGTTTTTATTTATCTTTGTAGTACATGTGGTCATATATCTAGAACTTAAAAGCAGAATATTTTAAAAGAAAACTTCCCAAACTTTTACTTCCTTATCTTATACTCTTTGAATGAATCAAAAACACTAAATTAGCATTTATCTAGATTAGCAAGTAACATCTACTTTTAATTATAATCTGTGAACTGTATTGAACTATGTAAAGATAATAACCTGCTTTTATCCATTTGTTTTCATTAAAGCACCTGTTTTTTGATGGGACCATTAAACCAGCTGAAGCGCATGTTTGAAAAAACAAGAGTGATAGCCACCGTTGTTATGCTGGTAAATGTAGATATTTACTGTTACTTCTCTAAGTCAAGCTACATGTTTAACTCTATATTCATATTGTAATTTGTTTAAACTTTGTTATCCTAGTTGTTGAGAACTTTGCTTTTAAAGAGCCAGTACATGTTTTACACTCCTCACCTTTTGATCTATAAGGACTGACAATATAATAATGTGTTTGACAACAGATTTTACCTCATATTTTAGATGGTTTCTGTTAGTAGTGAATTATTTGGATTGAAATGTACCTTTTCTATTAAATGTAGAAAGTTGTCACTCAGTAGATGCTGTCTTGTAGGCATTTAAAAACAAAAATGTGAGGTTTGTTTTATTCTTTCATCAGCTCTGCCTCGTCTTAACACTTTGTGCAGTGTTTTGGGTGAGTATGCAACAAATTTTGAGCCAGATGGTGAAGGCTTATTGTTTATAAAAAGTAGCATTTATTACTGTTTAAGTGATTATTGTTTTGTTTTATTGTTTATAGTGGCAGAAAAAGGGATTGGCTATCATCTTCTGTATTCTGCAGTTTTTGGCAATGACTTGGTAAGTGTGGCCTCCAGTCTGTTTCTCAGCTGTAGTGCATTTGACACTGGTGTTATTTATTTTTTATTAATGTTGAAGCCTTGATAGGTGTCACATCACAATATAAATATGACGGAACACATTACGCTGCACGGTAATTTATTAGATGTCAGCCTTTTGTGCAGGGGGTTGTAGCAATAAATTCACTGTCATCAGTGTCATCAGTCAACAGTCAACAGATCGTAGAAAATAAAGAGAAAATTTGTTCTTGTTTTCACAGAAAACTGTAGTCACAGATTTGATTCTTTTTAAAATTTATATATCATTCTAAATATTATTTACGCACATTTCTTTGAAATATCATGCAGTATTAAATTGTCATTCAGTATACAGTATTATGGTCTACCTAGAAAGACTTGTCATGTCGTTTTATAAATTTAGAGATGCACCAAATAATCATCTAGTGGTCGGAGTCAGACTGTTTTCAGTATGAGTGACTTACCGTAATTGGCCAGTGATTGGTCAATCTAAAAATCAAATATATGATTTTTGGGGGTTCCTGAATGCACTATTGCCTATAAGCAATTTTTTTTTTAAAGGCCAATATTTTTTCTGGTCTTGGCATTGCTTATTCTCACTACTAGTCCTCCATATGGATTTTTTTTTTTACTTCCAGAATCATCATTTCCAAGTTAATCTGATATTTTGAATAAATATGTTTTTTGTTAATTATATTTCTTTGGAATAAATCAGAATCAGTATGAGCAGTTCTGAGAAGGATAGGAAATTGGTATTGGCTCTCAAAACCATATCGATTATTACGGCATGTAATTCAGGACATAATAATAATCAAGTGTAAAATATATTTAACTTTTAGATTGAAGATGCAACAAACAAGTATTTTTTTATTGCTATCTTTCATTGAACAAAATGATTTAACTTTATAACACTACTGTGACATTTTAGAATCAACATTTCACCTAAATATTTTTATAGACTCATCGTGATATAATAATGTTACAAAATCAGCAGTGTACTTTTAACTGCCTATAAGCGTATTAGCCTCTTCAGGTCTGAAAGAAAAAAGATCCAAAAGTTTATTTGTAGTAGAGGGAAGCAGAAGCACAGTAAGTTCACTACAGTCAGCTGTGATTCATGATAAGGATTATTAGTATAACATTTTAAAGTGATTGCATTTTCAAACAAAACACGACTCAGGAGGAGGAAGGAAGTGCACGGTTTCGGTGGATCGCTAATCAGGACAGCTTCAGCCTCCAAACTGTGCTGCCTTTGCACATCTTGTTCATTCATTTCCGCTCCGCCTGTCTTCTCAACAACGACATTTCCATGGCAACCACCAGTCAGTCACACATTTCAAGCTCATGAGTCGGGGGAATGGCGCACTCCCACACAGGCACTCCGACGTCTGTGTGAGGGTGGTTAAGATGTAAGATGTCATTGGTGACCCTCCCAGGAGTGAGCAAAGTCCAGTCCTCAGGCCGCATGCTGAGGTTACTGAATGACAGGGTGAGACATTTAACAACAATGCAGCAGTGGGAGTTGTTACTCAACAAATGAAGGACGTTCACTTGAGTTTTTGGCTCATCACTTGCAATAGGTGTTAAATATTAAAGAGAAAAATACTGATTTCTTTCTGTCATGCTGTAACTAAGGCTTTAGTTGATCATTCAACTGCTGCACCAGATTCCTCTCATATTTAGAATATATTAGATGTTTAATCTGCAGCTTAAGATGAACTTTAATAGTTTAGGTTTTGAACATTCACAAACCTGTTTTTATTTTAAGCCATCAACACGCATTTTTTAATATAGCTGATCAAATATTTATATTTCTTTAGTTCTTTCTCTGATTCATTCCACTGATTCAAAACATGAAAATGAGAAAATTAAAGTTTAATTTTGAAACTCTTTAAGACTAATCCAAGGGTAAATCCTCATTTATACACAACAGGAAATTAAAATTGATGCTACTTTGATTAATTTATCCTCCTTAAGCTGGATTTGAACAAACCATCTTCTATTTTCTTTCAGGTATAGCATCTCTTACATTCCATTTGCCAGGTAAGATGGGTTGTTTTGTCTCTTGATATTCAGTTGATCTGTTCATGATCCTGTTCACCTAAATGTTTTTCTTGGTTACAGTCCTATGAGTATTCATTCTACTTTAGTCATTTGGGGGAAAACCAGGCACAAAAACTTTAGCTCTCTTCTATATTTCAGTAGTAAATATGCTTAGTGACCCATCAGTGAAAACATGTTTTTATTTACCTCTTATCGCTGTTTGCTTCCACCATATGGCTCTAATCCCACACTAGTGTGAGCTCTGTGTCAAACAAATGACAGCTGGTTGTTTTTATCTCTTCTGAGCATTAGCTAGCCCCGTGATATTATTATTATTTTCACCCTAATAACAAAATGAAATGATTTATCGAGGAATAATGCGCTTTCAACCAGATTTACCAAATATTTCTTCCTCAATCTAGCTTTTATGTTGCGTGTAATGAGCTCATGCTAAGCTCTGGGTTAAGGCTCCATACAGATTTTTGATTAGATGTTGACAGGCTCGACTTCATAAAAGGTGCAAATCTCTGACACAACGTGATTCTGTTGTCCGTCTTGTATGCAGTTTGTAAAAAACCGAACAGCTTATAGATTTGATGCTGCACAGATACATTCAAAATGTTAGCGTTGTGCCGTCTGAGTGCTTTCATGGAACTAAGCAGGAGGTGTGATGTTGTTTTGTCAGTCCAGCTGTAAAGTGGGGTTATATCTCATTCGGCAAGAGATCCAGATCTCCTCCTCCCCCTCACCCCTTGCAGCTCCTCCGTAAAGTGTCTTGTGTGTTTGGGTGACCCTATAATCCGTCCTGACAGCTGAGAGACATCATGTAACCACCCTGAGTCCCCCCTCCCCCAGAGCAAACAACGCTAAGACAAAGACATGTTTTCTATTTTACTCTCGTTAACATAAAAAAGGAAATTCCTTTGAGGAAAAAAGCAAAATTTCATAATATACATCAAACTGAGCATTTAAAATGAAGAATTTATTCCTCATTTCCAATTGTATTCCATACATTATTTGTCAACACACTGTTTGTCTTATCTCCTTAAGCCTCTTACTGTAATCCATTTTTCATTTAATTTAGATTTGATCACTTGGCTTTCTATTGTTTTCAGCTGTTTCAGAGCAAAAACACTCAACTTAAGTTCTTTACATCCCTGTCTGCGGTCAGACTAAATTCTACCTGTCCAGCCAAGACGCCACATGGCCAGTGGACTTGATCCTTTAATGTATTTTACCTCGTTGCCTCCTATAAGCTCTAACGTCTGCTACACAAAATCTGCTGCATGTGCAGTTCCCACAGTATTCAGAAATGGGGAGGAACTCTCAGACTGATCATCTGTTCATGCAATTTTTAGAAAATCAAAAATAGCATCCAGGGACAACTACTAAAAAAAGATGAGGCAGGAAGAATATGATGCTTCTAGTGATGAATGTTTTGTTTGTAGACCTCGGGGTGGGTAGAACCAGAGGCTTCTGAAGAAGAAATCTCCTCTCTGTCCACCGACCTCCCCTCCTCCCACTCTGACTGCGTCTCCTTTTAACCTTGATAGTTTTCACACTTCCTTCACTGAATTTCTTCTGTAGCTGTGGGCGAAGTCTGCATAGCAACACACCAACAGCAAGAGCAGTGCGCGTTAAAGGAAGCAGTGTAGATCTGTGGTTGTCATGGCGATCTCTCGCGTTGCGTCACCTCTCGACTCAGTGCACCTGGTGAAAGGGAGCCCCCATCCCTGAGAGCATGTGGTGCTTCCCCGTCAAAACATATTCACTTATTCATGATGAGCCCCACCCAGATTATTATAACAAAAGACTATGAAGCTTTTTTTTTTGTCTTTTCAAATTTCATACAGAGATTTTTATTTCAGCTTTTTTGTTTAAGCCACATTAAACCAAGGTTTCTTCCTGTACTTTTCTGTTTTAATTCAACAATGTATTTATTGTATCACTTTAGAATTTGAAGCTGCATTATTAATGTGTTCTCGTTTTGATGAATTATTTTATTTTCAGGGATGCAGTGATCAAATGCTGCACAACCTGCCTGAGTTAAATCCCAAGAGTGTTCCTTTGAAGACTGGTCCCAGTTTGAAAACTACATGAACAGTTGTTAGAACAGAGACTATGTAAAAGAATGTTTTATACACTATTTGTTCAAATTCCAGCAGTGTCTGCATTGTAATGTACATTTTTGCTAGTCACAACTAACTGCAATCATATAATAACATCAACAGTCTAGAGAGTTAGGGGTTTCTTTGATTCCTAATATATTTAAGATATACTTAAGCTATTTCTATATTTTCTGAGGATTTTATACAGGTTTTTTTGCAGGGAAATTGTTTTGAGTTTGTTTTGCAAAGCAACTTACAACAAAAGTGCCTTAACAGTTTAATAAAATGAAGATAATCTGTTTATATTTATGACAAACACCTGTATTTCCATTTTTAAAGTGTTCGTCTACTGGTTGGTTTTTAGTCCAAGTTTGAGCTTCCTAAGTGAAGCAAAATAGCATTTATCATTTGCCTGTATGTGACCCATAAATCTAAGATCTCAGATATTATTACATATTGTGAATGTTTTTTTTTTTTTTTCTTTGGCTGTTCAGCTTCACTGATGATGCTCAGGGATGGATGATACCCACATCTCCTTTTGAGGTTTTCTTTTTCCAGCTAATGAGATTAAAACGACCGCTTTTGTGTCTGGCTTGATCATCTTACGTGTGCATTGAAATACTTGCACCCCCACTCAGTAAATTGCATTAGAAATGCCTCTCTCTCTTTCTTTTTTGTGAAAAAATGTGACTTCCTGCCATATTTAGCAATGACCCAGTTAATTACGCTTTTCTGAGCATTGTGATTTTGATGTGACCTAATAACCCAGCTTGCATCGTGTTCTCTATATTGCCTTGGCATGTAGCCTTTGAGGATGTGGTTGTCATGACAACCTCCTCTGGAGGATGCATTGCCTCTGCCTACCCCCATTTGTGGAGCAGATGTTCACATTATGCCTAGGTGCGTTTCATTTTATGGAATCCTTTGTACCAATGGTTTTGAATCTCTTATTTTGATTTTTCTACAAAAAATCAAACTCAGTTTGCCAGAAATCTGTACCTGATGCAACTAAAATGCTGCATTCCTATCTTGAGTAACATCATGTACATGTTTGTGTAATGTGGTAGCATGGGAAACATCTCAGTTGTAACTTAGAAGAGACCAAGAAAATCTCTCACTCGTATCAAGAATGATTGTAAATGGTCAGAGGAGTTTTTTTTCCATCTGTTTTTAGATTATTCTAATGTTTGACCTCTGCAATCTGTTGGAGTTCCAATCTGTTGGATGTTGGAGTTCCAGCAGATTGGAACTCCAGCAGTTGATCTAATCTGCTGTTATGTCAGAGAGACGAGGGATTCTGCACGACAGCAGCCGCTGAAATTACATGTCTGCTTCCTTTTCAGCTTAATGTTCCAGATCTTCCTGCAGATTAAAAAAAGCTGTGTGTGTAGCCTGTGTTTATTTAGTTTTTTGTGTCGATCTAAGGAAGATATGTCAGTAGGCGAGATTGGTGTCTTTGAATAGTAAAAATTAGGGGGAAATAAAATAACTGAAAAGGTTTATAACTTGCAGACATCAGTGGCTAAATAGAGTATTTGTGTTCATAACCTTATGGATTTTTATTGCATTTTTGGACGAAGTGTAAACCTAAACAGAAATGAGCTAATTTAATTAAACAAAAAGTAATCCTTTATTAACGTAAGGTTTTGTGATTTTCAGGATTTTAACCATGTTTTGGGGTTTTTTATTGGATAGTGTAAAATACAGAAATTTGATATTAAATTACTCGGTATAAAATAAAATTAGAAATTGGAACTTGAAATGTGTTTTAATTAGACATTTTCTTCCATTTTTACATGTAAAAAAACCCCCATACTTTAGACAAAACTCAACCTACTTTTAGAAGATGATTCATTCTCATCAGTTATCCATTAAACTACTGATGTGTGTGTGTTCTGTTCAGCGGACCTGAGCAGGTTGATGTGGCTCATTTCTTTCGGAATTTGCTGAAAATTCTGAAATGACATCACTAGATTTCTCCATGCCTTTGTTTGGAGCGTCTGATGGCCACGCCCTCCTGTCAGCTCCGCCATAAAACACCAGGATATGTGAGTCAGTTAAAGTCCAGTCCGTGTGGAGAGCAGGTGCACGACAGCTCCACTCCGCCTCCGTTGGATGATGCCTGCAGGGCGCCGCGCGTCGCTTTGCGCACGGCTTTTTCCTGTTTCTTGATCTCTTCCGAGCATAAAGATGCCTTTCCCACCCATCAGCCTCCAGCAGCGGATAAACTCCCCTGGCAGGGAACTATTTGGGAAAAAGAAAGCCAACGGAGAGCATCCTCATGCAGAACAAACCGGCAGATCTGTGGGAGAGAAATCGGCGTCCGATAGACAGTCCACCTCTTGGGCATCTGCAAATTTAAGGAATCTGGGTCGAAAAACGCACCAGGAGAAGACTAAAAGCCAAGCTCTAAAGCCCAGTTCTGGGCAACAGACTCAGGAAAAGTGCTCCTGGCTTTCGGTACCCAAAGCACAGGATTCTCACCAAGCGGTCAGGCGCTCCAGCTCGATGGACTCCGCCAGACACCTGCAGGGGAAAGACGAGGGGAAGAAGGAGATTCAGTTTACACTCAGCCTCACTCCAGAAGCCATTCTTGTCATTCAGAAACGGAATCTAGAAAAACAGATGATGGCAAAGCAACAGAAGTGCTGCGCCTCCGCCGACTTTCGGCATCGGCGAGTTTTCCCATCCAAAAAGGCGCACGGAGGCTCCAAGTGCTGCGCGCCCGGCGCCGCCAAGGCAGCGGCGGACAGCGCCGAGCAGGACATCACCGCCATCGTTAAGATTTCTCTGCTAAACGATCAGTACAAGTACGATGACGTGGAGTACGAGGAGGAGGATGGGGACGTGGATGAAACTGTTGTGAGGAAATGTAAAGAGTGGCTGAAAGGAGTCGAGAACGCGGCTGCTTTGGGAAAAGTGGACAAACTTTCTGCACTTCCGCACATTAAAGGCTGCTGACAGCAGATTTTCACAAGTTCAGTCAAATACATGATGAGTAATCCATGTTAGGCCTGTTGCATCAAAATTAGAGAAATTTGCATACAAGATTAAGAAATTTACTCCAAAAGAAGAAATAGATGTTAACTGTCATGTATTAGGAAAATTAAATAGATAAATTTTTTTTATTATTATTGAAAAAATGACTTCCAGCAACAAACAGGCCTGCTTGGACTGACTGGAGCCTTGTTTTAGTTCAGCTGAACTTTGCATTATAATGCCAATTTAATGCTGCTGTTCTGAGTTTCAGTTTCACCTTTATATTTTCTTCCTTTGCACATGGATTTGTTTTCAGCGGTGTGCCTGTGGATTGGCTGAGGAGGGGCAGTAAAGGCACGCCAAACCCTCCCTTTGTGTTGGAGAACAATAAACTGAAAACCAAACTGGGTTCTTCATTCCCCCTCTAATAAATAAGAGATCCTTTGTATGGATCCGTCTCAGATGTACTGTATTTGACATTTGCTCTGTCTATAATGTTTTTCTCAGCTGTTTGATTTTTTTTTATGATCACTGATTATTTAAAATCATTTATAGATACTTATTTTGATTTTTCTTGCATCTTGTGGCTGGTTCCCAGACAGCATTTTAAAGGCTCTTTCTTTGTTTCCACCCATATCTACCTGGGGCCATTGGGGCATTCGTGTTCTAAGCTTCTTAGATTTCCTGTTAATCAGGGTTCACCAATGTGCTGCCGGATCTCTTCAGGAAATTACCTTTCTCATATCAAACAAAAAAAATTGACATTATGTTGGTTTATTCAGAGTTTAACATGTTTTTACGCTAAGCTGCTCAGGAAAAGTAGAACATGTTGGTAAAACATCACAGAAAAAAGAATTAAAGCCATACAATTGACACATCTGTTTCACCTTCTTTAATAAATCAGCAAGTCAAGCAAATCACACACGAACCTAGAACAAAAAATCAATACGTAAACCCATTTTCATTGTGTTTGTATGTGTTTAGTGGCATTGTGGAGGTCCCTGAAGTAATTATAGTCCTTTGTTCTCTGTAGCTTGGAAACCAGCATTTATACAGATTGTGGTCAACTTTAAGCAGTCAGAATAAGTTAAGACTGTTTGACGCTCACACCAGCAACTATAGGGACATTTTAAAATAACAATTTTATTCTCTCAGGTAATATTTCCAAGCTTTGCTTTTTTTAATGATCAGAAACGCCCCCTTTATGTTTTTACAATATTGCTTCCATAAATGCAAAAATGTGCACCAGTCTCGTGTTTTAGACCTGTTGGTTCTGATCTGAGTTTTCAGTTTTTCTCTGCAGATGTCTCGGTAAGCAATAAATTAATCAGGCATCAAGCTCACAGTTTTATAAAGCGGTGCAGTAAAAGATATTGACTTTTAAATAAAATGCGTTGCATCAGTACAAGAGGTGTTATTGTTGCAGGCTGGGATCTCTGCTGGACCAATACAGCGTGTACCAGGGCCTGTATGGTTCTCCACAGCTCCTGTAGTAATATGATCAGCTGGCTCGGTGACCAAAAGTTGTGTAATCCTTTCTTCTATTGTGTCATTTCAATTGCAGCCTTGTTTATGTGCCTCTGTCTGGGATTCACTGCGGCCTGATTTGGGCCTGAAGCCAAATTCATGACTTTGTCCTTGCAGAGCTGAGTTATTATGTTTAAAGCAGCTGAAATATGTGTTTTCAGTAAAAGCTGCTGGATAGGGCAACAAATTAATACATTTGTCAAAATGTCTTTTAAAACAGCTGTAAGTTCTGCATTTCTGTTCTAATTTGTTTTTAATATAAAGTTTGCTTTTTAGAGTTATTTAATGCCTTTAGTTTTTGTTTATGTCTGCACCGCTATCATATCTTTCTTTTTTTTAAATAAAAAGGAAATTGTTGCAATCAGCTGCACAAGGCTCAATATTTTTAGTGAACTACATTTTGAGAAAAGGTTGATAGAGTCCTAATGCCCACATGTTGAAGAGTCTGTCACTAAAATCGGAATGTAAACAGAGTGTTTTTGGTAAATGACCTGATAAAGAAATAGACAGAAAAATATGCATTAATAAAGCAAAGAAAGTGTTTGTTTCATTCACGTTTTTCCTCTCCTTATTCAGTCTTTATGTTTTGGCTTTTTAAACAAGAAAAAGTGGATGTTTAAATAAAATAAAAAAACACCATAAAAATCTTTTAGGACAAAAGCTGAAATTAAAAAAAAATCAGTAATAACAAATTGAGGTCAAATACATTGAGAGGATATTTTATGTTTTAGGGAAGAGGGGGGGGAAAATGGAGGAAATGTCAAAAAATGTACCAAAAAATATTGGGTAGATTATCCTTGTTGGTGATCATATTTTTATGATTGTTGTCTTTTTTCATCCACTGAGCTCACGCTTCAACCACTGACTGCTGCTGCTTCTCCTGCTCTGGTTAAAATAAAGCAGTTTTTCCACTAAATGTTCTGTGAGTTATTGTCGTGTCTAAAATCTCCACAAAACCATCAGCAAATAAAAATCCACATTCTATATGTTTAACTTTCCAAAGTGATCAAAAACTCAAACTGTAAACTGCATAAATGGATATAAATTTGTATTTGAAGCTATAGCAAAAAACACATTAAATATATTTTTCTGCTTGAAACAAAATCAGAATCAGATTTATGCAACACACAAGGGATTTGACTCTGGTCTCACCTTTGCACTTGTACTTATTCACAAACATGCATGCACACTTTTCCAGAACAATAAGCTGAGGCCATGTAAGTTAATCATAGCTCCTGTCAGGTTAAACTTCCTGAGTTGCTGCAGGAACTACATCCTCTGCTGGGCTTTCTTGATGACTGCATCTATGTTGGGTGACCATTTCAGGTAGAAACAGTGCTGTTGATAATAATCAGTTCTTAGAGTGCTGAGGGTTCAATAAATGTAAAAATTAGTTTTTTCTTACTTTGACTTTACTTGTTTTGCACTGATTTTGGGTTATGCTTTCTCATAATGATACGTTATCAGCCATCATTTTTTATTAACCCTTGCACTGTCCTTATTTTTGGTCCCATGGAGTTTTCTAGGGGTCAATTTGAACCACTAATTGTGACGATCACTCTTCTATTCCTTAGTCTGGCTGTTAACTCAGCACCATTATCACAAACAAGCCTGTTTTCACTGTAAAGATTCTGACTCTATAAGCAGAATTCCTCTGAGGCAACGTGACACTGAATAACCAGAACATTGACATTTGAGTTTGTTTGTTTTTTTGCAAAGTTGTTAAGGTGCATCGAGCCTTATCGTGCTCATTTCCATGTTTTGAGTCCTGGATCAGTAGAAAAGAGTTCCTCCTACATTTTCATGTCTTTTTTGTTGCCTTGTAGGAGAATGAGGCTGGTGTGTAGGAGGATACACTTGGCAGACCAGAGGGATTACAAAAAAAGCATTCCTTTTTTAATCTTCATGTTCACTCCCACAACACTCGATTTGCTTATTTATTTATTTACTTTTGATGAGGTAATGAATTCAATTCAGGACAGCAACCCAAATCCCAAACCAACCCACCTGAAATCAGACTCAACCAGAGCAGTTTGAGGATTAGTCTAACAGAGCTTTAATATTTTGGATGCTTGCTGATCAAAACATTCAGATCTGTGCAGAGAAGGTATAATACTGCTTTAAGGACCTGCTATTTTAGTGCATATAGGTCAGTACTGATGTCTGCTTCTATGCTCTGTGGCCCTTTTATGGGACGTCTCAGTTTTCATTACTGATTCTCTAGCACCACCTGAAGGCACTTTGGAACATGCACCACCTGAAAGTCCATTCAGATTTCTAAAGAGAAAACAAAACAGCTGCAGGTTACTCAGAGTAAATGATGTTCGTTTTATTTTTATTATGCATTTTAAAATCGATTAAACTAAAAGAAAATAAGAACCTCATTTCTGTACTTATTTTGCTTTAAGAGGATTATTATCCCAGTCACAGAATAATGCCTCTTAGCCAACAGAGCTCATTCTCAAACAATAAAATCAATTATAGTAATAATTATCAAATATGTATCTTCACCAAATTAATTTACAGTCAACCAAAATACAAGCAGCACTTGATGTGGAAATATTTGTGGCACTTGGGGACCCTTGGGGGTCTGAGGCCCCTGATCGCATGGGGCCAACATGTTGCTCTTTGGCAGATTTAACACCAGAGGTCAGCAGCAGCTTTCTGTCATCTGTGATTATTACAGTAAGGTAATAATTTAAATTTGTCTGAGTTTCTGAGAGGATTTAGTCACAAAATGTTTTTTAAAAAGAGTAATAAATAACAAATTATGGACAAATATAGTTTGTAAAATTCTTTAAGAAATCTTTTGTGTGGAAAATGTTTTGATGAAACATCTGCATCAGCAGCAGGAAAAGCTAACGAAGGGAGGGTGGAGTTTAGGGATAACATGAACCCCTCACCACCACCACTAACACACACAAACAGTTCACAAGCTTCTTTCTTTTGACAGAACTGTTCTTTATGATCTGATTCCATATTAGCGTTATTAAAGATACAGTTTATTTCTCTTTATGTTTCAACGTTTCACAGTGAACTACAAACAGCAAGAAGAAACTAATAAGAATATGTCAGAATCTGGATCAAAGAGCCTTTATTATCATATATAAATAAAATGACATTATAGATGACCTTTGAATGGTGGGGAAAAAACACAAAACACACCAAAAAAATCAATAAAATGACATGTAAGAGATTTCCTTTCTAAATATTAGTAACATTTTTAAGCTGATGACATCAAATTCACTCATCTTTTTGATCTTTTGCAGGGAATATTTTAAAAAGTTTAAAAATTGCTGCATAGCTTTTAAATGATCTGGCTTTTTAAAGCCTTTACATGTTTAAAACTTTTTAATAACATGACCTTTCACTCTTTTTTGATTTCTTGTGTTAATGTCTATTTCCTTTAGGCTGAATCGGGTCTTTATTGCTTCAGAGATGTGACATTTGCCTGCTGTTGTGTCGACTTTTCCTTCCCCTGTGATTGACTTTGATTTTGACCATCTTGTCTCTCTTCTGTCTGGGTGTGAAGAGAGCAATATGCTGCATAGAGGGGTCTAACATGAGAGAGAGATCCTGTCTTGTTTCTCCCTCCTATAAAAGTCAAGCTTCATGAAGGGGGATGTAATTGTCCCCTCTAATGACTTGCACTTGGGGGGCAGGGGACAAAGAGCACAATAAAGGACTTTAGGGGCCCTCCAGTAGGAATACTTTGCTACAGATTGCTGAGCAAATGAAACTACCCGTTGTTTCCTTTAGCTCTGATCGGGTTCTGGCAGACAGAGGTGATGCAGGACCAAAGCAGGCCGAGTCAAGGACACCTGCTGGGGCCTAATTGGCCCCTGCTGCAGTTAAAGGCTTCCTGTGGCTATGTGTTTACTTCTCATTTGTTCTGTGAGCTCTGTTCCCCAGCCCCTGAAACAAGGAAGGCTCACTTTAAATCTTTATTCCCACAACCCACTGTCTCTGTCCTTCTCCAACTCCTGCTTTTGCTCACAAACAAAAGACAATCCAGTCTCTCTGAACTACAGTGAGTGTTTAATCTTTTCTTTATGTTTTATTATTAATTATTCCAATAAGAACAATGCCTTTTAACTTTTGGAGAATTCATCTTTAAATAGAAAGCTACTATACATGTGTATCAACTGTAATTTTCAGCCATCACAGCTAATAAAGAAAATGTGTCAAATTCAACAAATATGATTTGAATTGTTTATAATTGTTTATAGATTTGACCATAAGACTATATTTATACTGTAAGAATCTTCTATTCACACTAGAGATATGGAGCTGAAAATCCCTCCTACTCAGACAATAATAGTCTTTACTATGCAACAAATAACTAATTACTTAACTTACTGTATAAGAGCAGTTAATATTTTAACTGGTGGGACTAAATATTTGTGCTGTAACCAGCCACTAGAGGGTGATTGTTGTAGTTATTTCTGTTTCTGTTCATTTATTAAGCAGATGCTTTTATCCAAAGTGACTTGCATTTTTTTTGACCTATCAGGCAATTGTGGGAGTAAACTGAAGTACCCGGAGGAAACCCGTGCATGCATGGGGAAAACATTCAAACTCTGCAGAAATGTCACAGCCAGGAATAAAGTGCAACAATGCTACCAACTGTGCCACCTTGCAGATGTGTTATTCATAAATAATATATCTTTTAACCAAATCACCCAGTGTATCAATTAACATTTATAATTTATAATTCTTCCATCGTTCCATCCCTCCAGGGTGTTATCCTCAACAGTATTCTGTATTTCCAGGCCCACATTGACAGTATCACTTTGCCTCCTTTCACTTACACAACATTAATCGACTCCTCCCGTCTCTCACTCCCCACACTACATCCATCCTTGATCACAGCCTTGTCACCTTTGGGACCAACCCCACAAATCCCTTCATTGCAACTCCTTTAAAATGCTGCTGCATGTGTCATCACTTGCACCCCTTCCAGAGAGCACATCAGTTCTGTTCTTCAGCATCTCCACTGGCTGCCCTCTGAACACACAATCACCTTCAAAATCCTGCTCCTCACCTTCAAACACCTCCATCATCTTAGCTATTTTATTAATCTCAACACTGATGTCAAATTCATGGCACATATTTATTCCAGCAGAAAAATTATGAAGTTCTGGCTGAACAGGAAGCGTGGCAGATAGATAGCTCGCATCTGCAATAAGCTCAGAATTCTTTACAAAATATGTGCAACATTTTTGGTTGTGTAAAATTTTATGATGATATTCAAAAGAACCACTGTGGAGATAAAACATCTTTAAGACTGCAGTAAGTGGAATCAGTGCTACTGTGACTATCCATTAGCTTGTCAATCAGTTCTGTTTCTCCAAACTGGTGCAGGTCAAAACAAGATAATAATAACATTGTTTTAATGTTTCTAAGCTGCAGCCAGCATTGAATTAAAGGAACATGGAGCTCTCTGTGTTCTTATTTACATTTAAGAACAAATTGTTCTCCTGGAACTCACGTAGAAGTGAGAGTTGACCAAACACAGAGTGACTTCTTTCTTGTGGAAACTCAACTCCACAGACAGATGCTCTGATTACAAACATCAGCTGGGAGAAAATGTTGTAATTATGTCCACTACAAAAGAAGCATAGCAATTGGGCCAGGGGTGTTACTTCATGCCAGCACCGTGAGCAGATGTTCAACTGTTTGGAGAGTTGATTCTGTTTGAAAGCTTTATGAGCTGCCAAGCAAACACTCTGTTTACATAAAAGTGGCAGAGATGACCTGAAAGCCCATTTAACTATTGTGGTTTGACTTCTTATTACTTATACAAGTATTACACTTTAAATGCCTAAAACAAAGACCAACAACTCTGCATTGCGTTACTGTTTTGAGATTTTTGGGTAATTTTAATCACAACTGTCCTACAGTTTGAAAACACGAATAACTTTAGCAAGATAATCTGGTATGCACTGGCACTAATGTTACTGTTGAGTTAAGCTGCAAGTTCCTTTAGCCACCACTATGGGAAGTGCAAAAAATCCACTTTGGCAGCCCTTATTTCCTGAGCTAATGCTTCATTTCCTTACAGATAAATTAAAGGCACACTATGTAACCTTTTTCATTTCTTTTAAATCCTTTTCTTGAGCCAGTATGTGCTAATATGACCCTTTACAGGGTTAATGAGAAGTCACTCAGCCCCATCTGCTGCTATGCTTTTCCAACTTCAGAGTCTCTGGTCAGGTGCCCTGAAGTCTCACAAAGTCACGTATTTCTTTAGGGTTAGGCTAACCCAATGTGGCTAGCTGTTGTGCTAGTGCAGGAGTGTTTTTAGCTCATGGTTCCTGCACTTTTTTAAATCTCTCCCTGATTGAACACAGCTGATTTTTTGGAACGAGTGATGAACCACTCCAGTAGAAAGCATTGCAGGCTGAGGAGACATTTCAATAGTTAGATTTAGGTTTTTCTGAGCAAAGACAATGCTAACGTTTTTGTGACAGTGATTTAAAACAGTCAGGGGGTGCTGAAAATAAGCCAAAACTGCATAGTGTGCCTTTAAGTTTTTTGGGGGAGGGGTTAAATTTTTTACTCTAACTTTGAAAGTACACATTTTCTCCTACATTGACCTGATATTCTGTGTTTTTACAGATTCACCATCATTGTTCCTTTTACTTCCAAAGTAACCATTTTCTGTGTTGTTTTTCAGAGGCTGTCGAGAACATTTAAGAGAACGGTAAAAAGGAAAAGGGAAAAGATTGATCTGGCATGCTCCCTGTGTGAAATCTCATCACCCCACAGACAAACACGGCGAGACAGCCGCCCCTCCTGCCTCCACGGCCCGGCTGTACCATAGGCACATTCCCCACTCCCATGAGAAATACTCAAAATAAAAGCAATTAAAGATGAAGTCAAACGCTAACTCCTTGGTTATGTTTTGAAATAACAAGCCAATTCATCCAACCTGCCCTGGTTTGTGGCTATTTATTTGTTCAATATCAGCTCCTATGATTTATCAGACAGTTGATGCAGTAATATGCTATCCTTGTGGCCGTCCAGTCATGCCCATTTCAACGTGTTGAATTTCACAAGTACACATTACAGGTCTGCAAAATTAGATTGACCAGAACATACCGTGTTTATTACTATTCCCTGACCTCAGTGAGAGGCGGATTTAGGACCAGGCTGGCCTATAGCAACCTTTATTTTGGAGAAATCTCCACGGAAACTGCTCAGTTGCTTTTTAAACTTTTCTTTTAATGGTTCTAGTTATTTACTCGTATCAGCACAAAAGCGTATGAATGCACAGAACTCTTTCCACGTTGCTCCACCTGCATCCTCTGCAGCCGGTGGGGTTTGTGCAGATCTGTTACCTGCTACACTGTCTTGTGAGTAAACGCAGCCTCGCTAAAGAGTCCTCCCTGAAGTCAGTTTGCACCCAGCAGACAAAGTGTGTTGTCACCCGAGTGTGCCGTGTTATCGGGTGTGAGCTGAACCAAACTATGGCTACTCTTGAGAAGTAGCACGCTGTTAAGAATATATTAACAACAGTTTGTGTGCAGGTCACACATCACAGAAAGCAAGTTAACCAGACTGAGCTGAAAGAGGCTTTTATTTGCAAAACAGTTGGAATGTTTTGTTTTTGAATGGATCCATAACTTCCACACATTTTAGCTGTTTCCTAATCTAACTCCAACCTCTTTAATCATCATTTTTATTGATGCGCATCATTGTTTAACTTTATGATTAGAAATTAATGTTGAAATTATGAAAAAAGAACACCTGCAGCACATCTGCATTTACAAGTTGCATCTTGTGCTTAACTTAGTTCATCAAGATGTGCATAAGGTTTTAAACTAATATAAGATTCATGAAATGTATTATTCACATTAAAAGGTTCTGGATTAAAACAACCCAGTGTGGATTATTTTACATTGGGTTGTTTAAACACAGCAGGGTTTGGCTGTTGGTTCTTATCAAGCATTGGCTAAAGATTTCTACCTAAAAATGATTTAGTATCCAGTATCCTGGACACAAGCAGCAGATGAGGCTGAGTGACTTTTCATTAAGCCTGTAAAGGATCATATTAGCACATACTGGCTCAAGAAAATATTAAAAAATATGAAAATGTTAGATAATGTGCCTTTAAAGCAGGTATTTTTTCAGTTAAATGCTTATTTAATGTCCCAATTCTTCCATTATCCCTTCATTCTGTGACTTTGCTCCCACTTATTTCTGGAAGAAAGGAGCCACCTGACCAAAATTGGTTTAGAACTTTTTGAAGGTACGCTTTAACCTGAGTGAGTTATAACATTTAGATGCATTTCATCACAATCAGATCTCAATAAATCATAATTTACTTGTATAAGTCACTAAGTTGCTAAAGCTTCACATGAAAACTAGCATGTGGTTGACCAAAAT
Source organism: Callopanchax toddi (assembly GCA_006937965.1). NCBI lineage: Eukaryota > Metazoa > Chordata > Actinopteri > Cyprinodontiformes > Nothobranchiidae > Callopanchax > Callopanchax toddi. The sequence continues at coordinate 3,684,344 of SSNR01000024.1, forward strand.
AAAAATCACACATATCACAAAATGACCCATCAGCATTCTCAAGTCTTGATGCTGTTTAAATCTTTACATTCCAACAAAAATCACGATAACAAAACACAAAAAGAAAAATACATTTGTGACGACGACTAGATAGATTTTGTGTTGCAAATTGAAAATGAATCAGCTAAAACATTTGTATTTCAAAGACAACATTAAATAACATTGATGGTTTTTAAAATGTCTGAAGACATCACAGATCAGGAGAGGTTGGTAAACGTAAGAATCTTAGAAAAGAGGATTTTCTCATGTGCTGAGATGAACACACACATGAGTAAGTGGACTTATTTTTTCTCTCACCTCTCTGTCAAGATGGGCCTTAGCAAACAGAGGGTGAGTCTGGCTGGAAGGAGGGGGTGGGGGGGCAAACAGACCAGTCAAAACCAGCAGGCCTGTGGACCCATTACTCACCACAGGTCATACTGGAACCTGCTCCCATCAGGTCCAGCTTTGGATGAGGCAACAAAAACATAAATAATTCATATTCTTTAACATTTTAGGCAGATAGAATGGTGTCTGAGCAGATTTACTTAACAGAAAAAGTGTGAGATACTCCTCCTGTTGCGTAGTACATTTTATAGAATTTGTGGCGAGATAAATTGTGCTCACTTCTGTCGACGTTTAATAAAATATTTACTGGGGTTTTTGTTTGTTTTTAATGATGGTTTTCTTGCTTAGACATTTGTTTTTTTAATTTGCTATTTGTAGTGTTCTGATGTTTATGAAGTTTTGTTGTTTATGATAGCGTTAAAACATGTAAAACACAATAATAATAATATAATAATAATAACTTTATTTATATAGCACCTTTCTCAGGCCAATGGCCACAAAGTGCTTTACAATAAAACAATTATAAAAACACAAAGGATAAAACTTGAAAAGAACATAATAAAACACAAAATAAAAACTTGAAAAGAACATGATAAAACGCAAAAATAAAAACATAAGAACATGATAAAACGCAAAATAAGAACATGATAAAACACAAAATAAAAACATGATAAAACAAAAACATCATGCAACCTAAAATCAGTTAAAAGCGAGCCTGAATAAATGAGTTTTCAATTGTTTCCTAAAAGAGTCAACAGAATCCAGGCTACGCAGAGGAGGAGGTAAAGCGTTCCATAATCTTGGAGCCACTACTTTAAAAGATTGATCTCCCCTGGACTTAAAATGTGATCTAGGAACCTCCAACAGCCTCTGACTAGCAGACCTCAGACTACGAGGAGGACTGTAGGGTTTTAAAAGGTCTGAAATATAAACAGGGATCTGACCACGCATGGCTTTAAAAGTAAAAACTAAAAGTTTAAAATGAATTCTAAAATGCACTGGTAACCAGTGCAGGGATCTTAAAAAATCTTAAAACACAAGATGCCTTAAATTTTAAAAACAAGCTGAACAAGCTCTTATTATTTTTGATTTACTGTATATTATTTGCATTTTCTCATTTGGAGATAGGGAAAGGGGTTAGAATAAGGCTGAATAACGTTTATTCACAGTGAAGCAAAGCATCAGGAAGTAGCCTGGTGTGACAGTTAGCGCTTGGTGGGGTGTTGAAGGAGAAGACGTAGGTGCCGACTGGGACACTGGGACTGTGGGAAATGACACTGGTTATGACACCCCTGGTTTTTACACCAGGTTACCTCACCTCACATACAAAGGGGGTCGCCCTTCCAAATACAAAGTGATTAATGGATTAGGAAATGATGAAGAATTGTAAGATGTGCCACCCACAGATGAAAGCCTCCACATTTGCAACCCTGGATTTTATCTTTTTGAAGAACTTCCAGAGGAAGTTGTTTGATTTGTGAGTCGGCCAGGAAATCTCTTGAAGAGAACAGAAGAATAAACACCTTCAGTTCTCTCAGCTGATGAGGATATTCCTTAGAGGGAAATGAAGAAAGGGATTTTCTTGACATCTTTAAGATGAATGATTTTTAATCAAAGAGGAACACATTTTACTCTGAGAATATTTCATTTTATTTAGCAAAGTTTGATGCCAAAAAGACAGAGACGTATTTAAACTGAGTGGGATTTGTTTTTCTCTGCTTGCTGTGAACTCTGGTCCAGACGTTTGGACAGAGAGACAGACTCGCTGCGCTGGCAGGAGGATGGAGGCGTCTGAAGGTTTGGTTAGTAACACAAACCGGCCACAACACAACACCGCAGCGCTCCACGGAAGCTAACACCTATCTGTCACATAAATTTCTGCTTTAAACAACTTGTTTTTGTTTTTCATCTTTTGGGCGCCACCATAGCAACAGCATTATTTATGAGAATGGCACCGCAGTGCTACTTGGATGTAAATGACTTCATATGTTTCTTTGTCATCGGTGATGGTAGTTTTTGCTTATTGCCTTTTTTTTTTCCTCCTCAGATATTAAGTGGTTCAAATCCAACCAAGCAGCCACATTTCTGCTGTTCAAATCATGTAGAACTTTTCCAGAATGATCTTGGTTCCTGGAGGATTTCAGGTACATCAAACAAACACACAGAACTGGTTTTTGGGTTTATTGGAGTAAAAATGTCTATTTTGACTTTAAAATTACAAAACAAGAAATAAAAATGATCATTTTATTAATGATAGTTTGTGTCTTCATATGAAGAAATATGACTGAGACGCATTTCCAAGAACATTTTTGTTATTAAGATGTTTTATTTTATTTTTTTAAACTCATTTTTTATTTAAAAATTGATTTTTCCACATACAATTACTCTTATAGGGTTAATATGATGTATAACAATAATTAAATGAAAATTTTAAACCGTGACAAGAGTTGATGTGAGAGTAATGGCCTATTTTGTCAAAGTTTGTCACTTCTTTAATTTACTCCATGAAGTATGGATAAAAATATACCTGAAGCTTTTTAAAAACCTCACTTTGGAGAGAGATTTGATCTGAAAGGACAGACGAGCTACTGGCTAACTAAGTGGTGACAGTTACAAAGTGTTTTTCTCCTCTTTTAAAACAACTCTCATCTCAAAAATTGCACAGAAGTTCATTTGAAAACAGTTTTATAACCTTGATGCCTTCATAAATTTTACATTACACAATTATACACATTAGATTATGTGGTAATTATCAGCAAAAATGAGCTAGTGTAGCAAATTTTGCTGGAATCTTGTAAAATATTCCACCTGAATGATGTGAATTATTTGACATGTAAAGGCTATAAATTATAATTTCCTAAACTGTTATAAAATGTTTGAGATTAAAATTATTTTAATTGTTTGTATGGCTCCAATGTGAATAGTTGTTTGCTTGTCTGTGCTTAAATACATTTGTTTCTGCAAACTGAGGCTGTTACCAAATCTAGGAAAAAGCTTTTTAATGTTTAGATTTTTTTACTTTTGGAGCCATAAGAGTCAATATAATATGTAATAATAATGTTGCATATTATTGAAATAATAATATATGGTAATAGTGTTTACCTTTAATTAAAACATCTTCATATATTAAATAAAATCCTGACGTTTGACTGCAGTCTGCTGAGAGGAGCAGCCATGTTCAGCCGCTGCCTGCAGGTGTGGCTTTGATCTAAGTGTCAATATTTACAGGTTGATGTAATAAAGAAGGTTAAACTGCTTTATTCAAATCGCTGCCATCCTGTGGGCCGCAATAATATGGCCGCTCGCAGCCAATCAGCGACAAGCCCGCAAAGATCAAAGAGGAGGCGAGCCAACCATCTCTGCTCCAAACACCCATCCTGACATGGAGCTTCTTATTCAGCCTATATATTCTGGAGCTTCTGGCTTCCTGTGGAGGAAGAGAAAACACATAAAGAGGGAATAAAAGACTTAAAGAGCTGCTGGAGGTTGTTCCAAATCAGCCCTGGAGCTGTTTGACGCGATGGCGACTGGTGAGTGTCCCAGCAAGGCCGCTCAGTACCGGGTGGACCACCTCCTGAGCGCGGTGGAGAGCGAGCTGCAGGCCGGCAGCGAGAAGGGCGACCCCACGGAGAGGGAGCTGAAGGTGGCCCTGGATGAATGCGAGCTGTGGCAAAAGTTTAAGGACCTCACCAACGAGATGATAGTCACTAAAAACGGCAGGTGAGAAAACAAACAGTAGCAGAAAAGTCTCAGATGCGCAAATAAACAGATGTTTGAATAAATATTCATCTGTTTTGTTCAAGGCGCATGTTTCCGGTTCTCAAAGTGAACGTGTCTGGTTTGGACCCGAACGCTATGTATTCGTTCTTGCTGGACTTCAGCTCCGCGGACAACCACAGGTGGAAGTATGTGAACGGGGAGTGGGTCCCCGGAGGCAAACCGGAGCCCCAGACGCCCAGCTGCGTCTACATCCACCCGGACTCTCCGAACTTCGGGGCCCACTGGATGAAAGCGCCGGTCTCTTTCAGTAAAGTCAAACTCACAAACAAACTCAACGGCGGAGGTCAGGTAATGGATGGATTTAAGTGAATTACGAGTAGAAATGTAAGTTATAAAGCACCGTGTTTACTTTTTTTGCTTAATTTTTTTAAAGATCATGTTGAATTCTTTGCACAAGTACGAGCCACGCATCCATATCGTGCGCGTTGGAGGCCCGCGGAGGATGATCACCAGCCACTCCTTCCAAGAGACCCAGTTTATTGCTGTAACAGCTTACCAAAACGAAGAGGTCCTATTTATTTTTAGTGTTTTATTTCAAATGTATGCTGTTGATGTGATGAAATGGGAAGAGAAAAAAGTTTGAGCCATGTGCGTAAAATACGCGCGTAATTTACGCACAGTTAACCTGACTATAGTGTGTTTGTTTTTTAAGATAACTGCTTTGAAAATCAAATACAACCCGTTTGCCAAGGCGTTTTTAGACGCTAAAGAGAGGTGAGGGTGATGCTGGAGTTTTAATTTCACAAGAACTTTGTGGTCAAACCAAGAAGTGATGCAGTTTTTTAAAATCTTTGCAGGAATGATAACAAAGACATGAGGGAAGATGCCAGTGAAAACCACCAATCTGGTTACTCTCAGTGTGAGTTTAAATCATTTCTAACTTGTGCAGCATCCTGTAATGTTGCTCATCTGGTCCCGTTCTGTCGCCTGTCCTCTGCGGAGCAGTGGGCAGCTGGTTTATTTCAGGAACAGGCTCCCTCTGCTCTCCTGGCAGCCCACACAGCCAGTTTGGGAATCCCATCTCCCTCTCGCCTTCCCATGGATGTGAGCGTTTTTCCACCCTGAGGAGCCACCGCTCTGCCCCATACACCAGCCCATACACCCATCGTACCAATTCACCCAGTGAGTGCCTGCCTCCACCTTTCATACATCTAAGAATCACAACACTTCCCCCCCCTAAACCTTTAACAAGAAACTTAAACAAATGTTGGAGCGCGGGAATGTTTTACATTCCTCCAGCTTTTGTGTGAGTGGAGCCACAGAGCAGTAAATTGTTTAGCTTCAGACGAGGGCTGTCCAAGGTTTAGCTTTAACTGTCATGTTGGAGAGTCAGGTTCTTCCAGCTGCTGAGAATAAAACAAACGTTTCTAACTTTGCAGTATTTTTGTTTGTGATGCAGCTGGATACTCTGATAGTTCTTCATCGTGTCTGTCGATGCTCGCCGGCCATGATAACTGGTCAAGTCTTCAGATGCCAACACACTCCAGCATGATGACACACAACGCGACTTCTGGTGCCAGCTCCAGGTTTGACTTCTCAACTTTGTGCTTTTAGTTCATTATCTTCTAACATTTTAATGCAATATTTTACACACATAGGCAAAGTAACATAAAGGTGGTTTTAATATGCAAAACGACTTCTTTATATATATATATATATATATATATATATATATATATATATATAATTAACACTAAATCAATGCTTCATATTAGTTTAATGACAAAACAGATGCCGTTATCTAATAGACACAATTTGTTACAAACTAAAAAGATCTTCTTAGCAAATTTAGATTTTACCATTAAATCAAATACACATTTAAAATGATAATAAAATAGTCCTTTGTGCATCTTTAATAAGGTCAACGATTAAGGTGCTTAATTCCAGATAAAATAAACATTGTTGGTCACTTATCTGTGTTAAATCATGGCTTTTTGGCTTCAGTATTTGCTGATTTATTGGAAACAAGAAATATAATAATTCAGAAACAAAACCCACATCTGAGAATCAAGTATTTTGTCATTAACTTTTCAAAATGTAGCACATTAGTGAAAAAAATTATAATAATACTGCAATGTACACAGTCACACTCAAGTTTTCTAATAACAAAGTTAAAATCTTAACATTAACAGTAAACAAAATAATACTAATAATATTAGTGCATACAAAACTTCAGCTATACGAAAACCAGATCAAAATTTATAATTAAAAACAAGCTGTTTGTTAAGAAGACAATTTTAATGATCACCCTTTTGAGCATAGTTAAATTTAAATGATCTAAATAAAATCTAACTTTGGTTTAATCCGTTGGTTTAGAAACCAATAAAAAGATAAGTCTAATAAATAAAAAAGCATTAAAGCCTGATACATGAAATTATAGAAATTCCTATAATTTAGTATACCTATTTGGTTGTTATCTGAACAATATAACAAGACTAAACATTCCACCTGCAGTACTCAGATAATCCACCAGAGAGCAGAATACATGTGTTTTGTTGATTCAGCAGGGGTTTTTTTTGTTTTTGTTTTTTTGTTTTTTGAGGAAATCCTGATAAAAAGGAACAATGTATTTTAGAAGAAATCTCTGAATATCATTTATTGTTTTTACAACTTAACAACTTTTAGAGTAAACAATGCTTTAAAACTCAAGGGCGTAGATTTGCTCTTGTCATTGGTGGGGACCAGGACGAGGTGGGGTGGGAGGGTGTGTGTGTGGGGGGGGGGTTGCGTGCGCTGCAGAATAAAACGAGATGCACTGTAATGCTGGTCCCAAAGTTAATATCACCGGAAAAATGCCTGATAGTCCACCCAGACTAAGAGCAGGTGCCGTAGGTGTAAGCGGCTCTGTGCGGGGGGGCTCACGCCGGTCGATCCAGACGCCTCCTTCCCCTGGACACAGGTCCACGCACAGCAGCACAGGTAGTACAAAGCAGTGAACTATCTTGTGACTTCTTGGTCTTTGGTTTCCGTTTCTGCTGACACACACTCGCCCTCTTGTGGTCATCTTGTGACATTACAAATAACAGTAATTACAGTGCATTTATATAAAAACCTTGTAAAAAACTGTAAATTAAAGAACATCTTCTTTAATGTAAAACCATTATTCAGCATTACTTAGGATATTTTAAAATACTGTAATTTTTAAAGAAACTCATAAATCAAAAGAGCAATGTTTGAAAACAGCTAGCTAATGAAGTGAAGTGTATTCAGCTGGGATGGTAGTACAAAGCAGTGAACTATCTTGTGACTTCTTGGTCTTTGGTTTCTATTTCTGCTGACACACATCCGCCCTCTTGTGGTGGATTTATGACATTACAACAAGCATTATTTACAGTGCTTTAAAAAAACATGGCATATGTCGCCCTCTTGTGGCAATAAGGTAAAACTACAACAAACATGTTTCACAGTGCTTCTAGTTTAAAAACCTTGAAAAATAAACAGTAAATTAAAGAACACTATCTCTAACATAAAACCATTATTCACCCATACGTATGATATATTAAAATACTGTAATTTTAAAAGAAACTCATAAATCAATGGAGTAATGTTTGAAAACAGCTAGCTAATGAAGTGAGGTGTATTCAGCTGGGATGGTAGTACAAAGCAGTGAACTATCTTGTGACTTCTTGGTCTTTGGTTTCTGCTGACACACACCCGCCCTCAAATTATTGGTGGGGACAATTCAGTGATAGCTGGGTATTGGTGGGGACACGTCACCTCCGTCCATGACAAATCTACGCCCATGCTGTAATGTAATTCTTAAGCTGCAGCACATCTAAAACCTCCTAAAGAGGTGGCTTAAAGGTTTCTGTGTGTGTGTTACAGTCAGTACCCCAGCCTGTGGTCTGTGAGTAACTCAACCCTGAGCCCGGTGTCACAGAACGGGGGGATAAACAGCTGCCTGGGCTCCCAGTTCTTCAGAGGATCCTCCAGTCACTATCCCGGCCTGTCCCAGTCTCTCACAGCGCCCTCTGCTGGCTCGACCATGTATGACAGCAGCCCGGCCACCGAGGCGCAGGATGCTGCTCAGTATGACGCTTCACCACATGGTCGACTGGCTTCAGCCTGGACTCCTGTTACGCCTCCGTCCCTTTGATGAGAGGAAGCTGAGAGGGAGATCTTGTATGCAGGACATTTGATCTGATGTGAGGCATCAGTCACCTGGATGCTAATAATAAAAACTCTATTTAGTATGGACTCATTGGGATGTGTTGATTTCATAAAGCTTATATTAAGCTCATCTCCACAAAGTTTAAAAGAACCCAGCAGTGTACATTCAAGTTATTTATCAACGAGAGTGTGATTACAATTTGCGGTTTGTAAATAGCAACAAAAAAAAGCTGTGAAAATGTAAAAGGGAAATATTATATCAGCATTGTGCAGATGGACTTTTCGTTCATGCCATTAAATAACTCACACCACCTGCCTTTGTTGTTTACTTCCTGCTGATCAATGCAGGCTAGATGAGTCACTGTTTTATCTATGAGGCCATTTCAGTGATAAATTAGACTAAACCAGATTTATTATGGCTCATCACACCTGCCCTCCAGTAGCATTTTGGGAATCTGTTTATAATTTAATGGTGTTTAGAAACAAATGTGAGGTCTGATATTAAAATTTAAATTGGTTTAGCAATGATCACTTATTCTGAAATTGGAGTAAAACTAAAAGTTTAGATAAAATAGGTTATTTATAAATGATGCAGGCAGCAATATTCAGCATCATACAGCACATGTCTGTAAAAACTGGTAAATAGTCACTGATGTTATTGATATGCATATTGTGATCCATCAATGTTGCACCGTAATCCTGCATGTATCGTAATTTTATTATATACTTTTATGCCATAATTGATCAGGTTGTTAGGTATTGTGTTAAAATAAAATCTCCACAGATGAAAGACGTGAATGTACATGATTTTAAATTTAAAGTTATATTTGTGTATAAGTGAAAAATGTTTTCCACTGTGAACCTGAACAAGACAAACTGGTGAAAATTTAAAGTAATTACAGCAGGAGAAAAATGAATATGCATTTATAAATAGGCCAGTATAAACTAATAATAGTACTGTTAGGGGAACATAACTTGCATTTATCTTACCATAACACTCACTCACTCACTTTTTGTTTAGCTGCATTTTGCCTAAAGGTAAGCTGTTTGGTCTTATTTTGAATTGCAGGATATTTGTGTATTTTTTCTTTACATTGATATCATATTGATAACATCAGAGTCATTTCCCTACATGCAGGACTCACCCAGCTGAGAGGTTACGAGTGAGTTTCACATTTTATTTATTTTTGTGTGTTTGCTGTATTTCTGGCTGCTTCTGCTATTTTCTGGATATTTTTGTTTTGAGACTAAAGAAAAAAATGAATGACTGGATTGAAATCATTACAGCTTATGAACACATTTTCAAGTCTACAATATTTTTGCACTTTTTAAAAAGATATGCAGGGTTCTTTTAATTCATTATTTTGAGTCAGTTTCTCTTTTAATAAATAAAAAGCTGCAAAGTCATTAAAATAAATGCTTTCAACCTTTTTTTTTTAATAAGATGTCTCATTTGAGTGTCCTTAAATGTTAAGACGTTGACCATTGAATCTGACTTGCTACACTTCATTCACCAAAGACATTTTGTTCTTGTTATACTTTTGCATCATTTTTGCAGCCCAGCATCACTCATGATTAGAAAAGTGTAACAGAAATGCATTGCAAATGTGAGCTGAGAGAATGTGAAAAGGAGCATTATGTCAGAAGTGCAGCGAGGCCAAGAGGCACAAGAGCCCATTCACCAGGGGATCAAGGTCAGGGTACAAGGACATCATGGCATCCTCCCACAGGCCAGAACAGAACAGAACACACAGCCAGTCTGCAAAATTAAACACTAAATGATTCACTCAGGTCTCTGCACCCAACACTCTGTCCTGTACATGAAGAAATCAGTAAAGTAAAAAAGTATCACCTTTATCTTTTATTGTTTTCATGCAGAATTATGTTTTTTTTATCTGATTTTAGTGCATATTTTAATATTTTAAGTCCTGCAAAGTGAAAAAAACATCTCCATCAAGAAAATGTGGAAACAATTCTCATATTATTGCTGTAAGAGGTTATTTCATAGTTTTCCTTTAATATGAAAAAATATTCAAAGCAAGGAAAGAAAATAGGGCACTTATTTAAAAAAATCTATAAAAGCCAGTAAGGCAGAGTATTTCTCTAAGCCTTATAATCTCATTATGATCCCAATGAAAAAAAGCTCTCAGTCAAAGCAGGGAGCATTGACGCAAGCGTGTCTTGACGTCAGTAGCTGCAGTGAATGAGGGACGGGGGGGGGGGCGTGTTTACCTTCAGAAAATACCAGCGTCAAAATGCATGAATGCATTTCGCTGCAAGGAACCGAAGCTTCTTTTTAATTTTCTCAAAAATCCGACATCCCCGCGTGCACATGTTGGTGAAACAGTATAGGAGCTGCACGGGGAAATCTAAACCAGATGTAGTAGAAAATGGAAAACCTGATCCGGAGGGTGTTCATAAATAAACCAGGAGCGACTCTCCTGACAGGGAAAATTCATAATAATGACCTATAACGGTTTGTGCAGGTTTATCCAAACGGATTGCTCCCCAGAGCTACAAAAATCTGTATGAAGTCAGAAAAATTCCCCGAAATTTATAGACCTAACGCGCGTGAAAGGGGGGGGGGGGGGGGGGGGGGGGGGGGGGGGGGGGGGGGGGGGGGGGGAACAGCCATGAAGCAGTTCAGGAGCCAGACTAGTGGCGTCATTCACTCCTTTGTAGTACGCACAAGGCTCTCCTCCTGCTGCATTTATTCAAAGCTCCTCAAGTTGCTTTGCTGCAAGTGAAGGGGAGAGAAAACCTGTCCGTCCCAGAGCGGGTTCTCACAACACAATGCCTGTTTGTTCTGTTTGTGCCACTCTGACACTTGGATTTGTGCAAGAAGAATCACAGATAAATAGACTTTTTTCTACTTTCCGCTGGACTGATGTTGCAAAAGAAAAGCTGCAGTTCTGCACACTCCTCTGCCACTCCATGCTGGGGAGGACTCTTCCTTTTTCAACCGGAGAGGCTACCCAAAGGGACTTCGACGCGGAGGCTGCGTCGTGAAATTCTCCGGCTTTTACTCCCGAAGCTGCCCAAGAGTTCCCGTTGTGTCGGCTGTGCGTCATTCCTGATAAGACTTAGAGTCTGACGTCGCCGAGCAGCGTTCAAGCAAAAGAGAGGAGGAAAAAATAGCACTCATAGATTTTTGATGGGGATTTAAACACACGTGCGCACACACACATCCGGAGTGACGGAAATCACGTTTTTTTTTTTTATTTCTTTTCTTTTGGATCAACAAGTTGCCCTCCGTGCGTAATTTCCATCAGATCAGAGTTCAAGTATAATCTGTGAGACACGTGATCGACAAAATCGCTTCAGCTGCAAATAATTTCACCTGACATGAAGAAGAAAGAAAATCATCTTGTTTGATTGGAGACGTCGGTTAGACGTCCGGCTGGTCACCGTTTGGTAACTTTACGCGCAGAAAAAGGCACAAAACAGGAGACGAGATCTGAATGAATGCGGCTGAGATTTCCTCCCCTTCTCGACTCCCCCAGACTGTTGAATGTGTTTTATATCCCGCCGGTTGAAGGCGTCTCACGTTACCAGCAGACGGTACCGAGTCGGAGTGGATCCATCAAGGGCAAATGTCGAAGAAACGGAAAAGTCCCAACGACCAAGAGTCTCTGTCAGCAGGAAGCAGCGAGCCAGGTAGGAGCCATGTGGGGTCTGAACTTACTTTGTTGCCAGAGCGCATGTGTGACTAGCTGGGGATTTCTTTTATTTATAAGGATCATTTTAACCACTGCACCTGCTTTGATCAGGTGTCCAAAGAGCTCACGCATCAAAATGGACAGAAGTATTGACTTAATTGTCACCTTTTTATAAACTAATTTCATCCTGCATCTTTTGACTATTCACATATAAACACGAGAAATGTAGGTCAATAATACATTTTTGAAAAATGACGACTAATAGCCATCGAACCCATGAGTTTTCTGATTCATACAAAGAAAAATCAACAAAAAACTTGAATTAAAAACAGATTTGAATATAAAGTGTTCATTTGATCAGTTCACTTGACAACTAAACTCATGAAATAATGACATTTTAGTGTCTTCCTGTCAGTTAAAAGTAATTACTACTATGCTAACTGATGATGCTTGTTCACTGAAAAGTCAGTTCATTTTGTTCTTGTCAAGCTGAGGATTAGTTTTTTTATAATCTCCTTTTAGTTCCCAATAGAATCACGTTTAGTGACTTGGTTGCAGGATGGACTTTCAGCTCCAGAATACATCATATAAATCAAGTGTTTTTTAAGGTGATAAAGGTTGGAGGGACTTTGTAAGTCAGTCACACACCTGATGAAACACCTGGAATGTTCATTTTTCACTCTAAATGTGCATCAGTTGGATTAAAGGAGGAATCAAAGATGGATTTTTCACCAGGGAATATCATGACAATGAAAAGTGAAGTAGCAGTGGGTCATTGCTTCTTCAAGTTTATGCCCTTTGACAGAAAAATGGTTAGTTTAAGAGTTTTGATCAACATTTTATAAAAAAGGGTCCTGATGAGGATGAGATCTCCTGGACTTCAATTTCATCAAATGAGAGGTTGAGCAGCTGAAAATATATCTCAAATTACAAATGGTTGGATGATTCAGACACCTAAAAGTTTGTGGGGAGAATTAGCTGACACTTCAATCATTTTATTCCAGGACTGCTTTTCTTGCAATATTTTTTTTTGTTTTTTGTAAGTTTTTCTCTACTTGAAGACCTACAAACCCCAACATTGTATTTGATTTATTCCTATATAAACTTTAAAGCATTTTATAGCAGCTCAGTGTGTTTTCTGATTGTGTACACAACAATATATAATATATGTTCCGTGATCATTTAGAAAAAGTATACAAAATGTTCAGACTGTCCACATAAATAAGTTTTGTTTGAGCAGGAATTATGGCCTATTATTACATTTTATACAAATGTGACCTCCTGCTCGTTCTTTCCTAATCCTAAAAAGAAAAATGTTCAAGAAAAGTGAAGAATCAACGCAAAACACACACACACACACACACACACACGCACGCACTGTAACAAACTGAGTTGTCAGGTCCCTGTGAGATTAAACACCATGTGACATATGGAGGACTTAATCCAGGATGATCACAGAGACTTAGCATAAAAATAAAAATATGTTCTGAAAAAGTCAGTTTTTTTATATCTTAGATCCAACTGACTGTTTTTTTTCTCCATCCATAACTTGAGAAATGGTTTCAAATCCTCCCTTCATTAAAATCAGAGTATTCATTTTATAAGTGGCAGCAGAAACGCATGAAACAAGTTTGAGGTTGAGAAAAGCTTCACTTTGTATCAAGAGTCACGCCTGGATAGGATATAATGGGAATTAGTATACATATTATTATTATTATTATTATTATTATTATTATTATAGTGCATAAATTGTGCTTTTTTTGTGTACATGTCAGCAAAAAAAAAAAAGAGGTTGACAAACTGTTTTTGTTCATGAAATTTAAAATTCTATATTTTTTTTGTTTTTATAAAGTCCAGAGCATCACTGAACTGGTTGATTATATTCACAGCAGATGTGATGATTAGTTAATTAGAATCAGGTGAGGGGCAAGCCCTGAGCAACAAAACAGGGAACCCAAAATAGAAATGCAACAAGAACATGAAACAAGATGTGTGTGGCAACTTTTCAAAAACAGAAATCAATGTGATTTAGTAAATTTGAATGAGGTAAGGTGGGAAATGAAACACAAAAAAGCATTTCTTTTTTAATTCAACAAATAAATGCTACTAAAATCCTATAAACTTGGGTTTTTATGAGTTAAAAGACTTGAACTTCTATCACCTCAAAACACTTGTTCAGGAATATAAAAAAATAAGAGATTTGATGAATTAAACTGGTTCCTCCTCTCAGATTTGTGATGTCAGTCTCTGGTCCTGTGTTTTCTTGGCTCTGTGCCTCCAATGAGAGTTTCCTTTGGCTCACAGGCTACAGAACCAGGAGCTTCCCTCTCCAACCAGGCCTGGCATCTGTGACTACTGAGGGGGTACACACCCACTGAACCCCTCCTACTCAAGAATGTGCCATTCTGATTGTTACTGATGCAGGTTTTCTACAGACTATCAAAGTTACCTGCCTCCATTTTAAAGAGGAATTCAGTTTTATTTCTACTAAATAGCTTTTAATTCAAAATGTGAAACATTGCAGCGTGTTGTGACTGTGCTGCTGTCACTGCTGCATTCTCCAACATGTTTTCTCATGTAGATCTTCTTTGTTTGCTCAGATTGTGGTCAAGCGAGGAGCTTCACAAACCAGCACTTTGAGCTTTACATCAGGACAACAAAGCAGTTTTTATCTCACTGCCCAGTCCTGTCAATTACAGGGCCACTTGTGGGTGCCCACTCCACACCCACCCACAGCTGGTTAACATCCCACTAATGTTACCATCTGGATCTCCCAGTAACAATTTGATGCCCATCTGAAGTTTTGACCTCTCTCCTTCCCTCATTAATAAGAACAAATATTATGCATTTGTGCATATTTGTTTTACTAGTCAACAACAAACATGAATTTTATGGCAGACAAGAGGTGCATTATATCAGATTTAGCTACAAGCAAATTATGTACTTTCAGTTCCACAACAGGAAGAACCTGTAGTGAATATAAAATACATAAATCCCTACAACTATGTAAAGTACTATAACAAGATAATCTCAAAAACAACATTCCCTGGTTCATTGTTGTGCTTTCACATACTTTGCTGAACACAGGTGTCCATTTCACAATCCGACATGGTTAGATGGTTTTCTGCTCCAACACACCTGATTTGAATCGGTGTGATTAACAGGCTCATGGACATGCCGAACTGGTAATTCACCCATTGAACCAGGTGTGTTGGAGCAGGAAAATGACTAAACATGAAGGATGGTGGCCCTTGAGGACCAAGAACGAACACAACTGTAAAAGCTATTTTTTATATAGATGATGATGCATCAATAAAACAACTTTTAACATTAACCATAATTATATATTTAACACTGTGCTCAATATTATGATGTATAGAAAATGTTTGGAAAAGACCAGATTTAACAAAGGGAAACCTGGTCTTTTTTCTAGAGACTGGACAAAGCAGAATCCTATCTCTATTGACTGAATGTAGCTGTCAACGTGTAAGAATGTATATGTTGACGAGCAGTTTATTGTCCAAGCAGCTGTTTGATGAGCAACAGCTTTGGTCTTTATCAATGTATAATAGTCAATATTATCATTATCAATATTATAGCTCACGATGAGTTTGTACAAGTTACTTTCTAAACATAAAAACAGAAGTTTTGTCTTTTTTTTTGTTGTTTGTTTGTTTTTGTTTTGCAGCTTCACACCCATTAGCAATGGCCTCACTGATCAGTGGTTTACATAAGACCACCTTACGTCACAATATGGGTGGAAGTGTTTTACTTTCACTTTCACAGGTCAGACAACACCAAATCTGTCCATTTGTCATCATAAACATTACGAGCCACATTCTGAGTGTCATAAATCAACAAAACTCCTCACATTTTGTACTAAAAATGAATTAATTCCATACAAAAAAGTGGCCTTAAGCTGCAATAAGGACCTATTTTTTTTAATGCAGTAATCCATCAGAAGCTCCTAAACTGAACTTTCTGGAACTCTGCAGATAATTCACCCTTTGTTCTCTAAAGTCAGACACTAGGTGGGGCTAAAGCATAAAGATGAACTCCAGGGAATGAGAACAGAAAGGAGCAGAAGAATTCCTTCTATCTGTAAATGATCAGTTTAATGGCTGAGTACAGGTGGCGCAAAAATAAATATCCATACAACCCTCTGAATTTAATTTCATTATGATTGTGAATTAAACAAAATATACAGAAAAATATTGTATCAGTGAAATCCTTGTTAAATAATAGAATTGATTAATTTTCTTTTCAAATTTAATGCAGAAAACTGAATAGTTTAATGTAATGGAACTGTGTTAAAGTTCAAGAGGCTGTAAGAAGACTGAAGCTGAAGTAAAAAACAAGGTGTGTGTGTGTGTGTGTGTGTGTGTGTGTGTGTGTGTGTGTGTGTGTGTGTGTGTGTGTGTGTGTGTGTGTGTGTGTGTGTGTGTGTGTGTGTGTGTGTGTGTGTGTGTTTTAAGAGAGTTCATGAATGGACCGAGTCGATGTGTTATCAGTAAACAGGCAGACCTGATGTCTGGCTGCTTGGCCGTCTTGGCCTGAGCTGATGTCTGCTGTGCAGAGAGATCAACGGGTTTTACGTCAGCAGCCATGTTTCCCACCTCTGATTCATACTGACTGTTTGGTTCCTGATGGGGGCTGCAGGCAGCTGCTGCTCACCCTAAACAATATCCAGGTTATTTTACGGACTTTAGAGATTTATTTTAAAAAGCATGAACTAATTTATAAGACTCCAACAACACATGGTGTTTATCTTATTGGTTAATTACATTTAGTTGGTGGCTTTTCCCTCTTATCTTAAAGCACAAAACCAGGAAGCAAACAAAATAAAAGCTGTAGACGTTAGAATTTATTGTATGCTATTTTATTTAAAAATAAATGTAAAAATGCACATTTTTAATTTAATTAATGTTGCTGATTGATATTATTTATTATCTTTTAATTATTTGCTTTTCTATCTTGTTGATAACTAAAAAACACAATCAATATACCCAAAAATTAAGGGAATTATTACATTTTGAGCTTTTGGCTAGAAAAGTGTGTGTGTGTGTGTGTGTGTGTGTGTGTGTGTGTGTGTGTGTGTGTGTGTGTGTGTGTGGACTAGAGAGCAGAGTAACGGTTTGGTCAGGAGCTGATGAGGTCATGGCTCATGGCTCCTGCCTGCGTCATCACCTAAGACTCGTTTCCTGCAAGCTGCACTGCAGCTGATACTTTATTGTCACAGAACAGAGGAAAAAACATGTTTTTAGGGACACGCATGACAAATGAAAATCATCGTCTGACCGTTTTGCAGGAAAACATGCTCAGCTACGTGCGAGTCATGATCACGTTCACAGCAGCACATTTAACTTCCTATTTTTGCCTGCAGTTTTGTAAAATTGCACAGTGGAGCATTTTACATGCTGCATGACGTCAGCAACCGACTGTTTGTTTTGTTTGAGTTTTTTTTCCCTCTCTCCCTCCCCCACAGAGCTTTGACCACATGCTCATCATCATCAGCATCATCATCCTGGCATATTACGGATGTAATAATCTAGGTCAGCTGTGATGCCAATAGAAACAGTAAATGCTAATCTAAATAACCAGAATTTTCATGTGCAAAACGTGTGTGTGTGTGTGTGTGTGTGTGTGTGTGTGTGTGTTCATGTCATGTTTTTTTGTCAAAAAAAAGAAGAAAACTTAAATGTCTCGTCTCTGCATACATCCAACAACCATTTACTTATGCTGTTAGCCTCTAATGCATTTACTTGAGAATATAAACATAATCCTAACATTGTGCAGTTTGATGCAGCATAACATGTAAAAACTCATGTAAGCTTTAAATTTCAGAAAATGTAAAAGATATATACTTTTCCATGCATTAAAACTCAAAATCCTTAGGTGAGCTTTGAGCTTTAGCTGCTTTCAGAGTCGGAGTAAGGTGCAGGATGTGTGTATAATGCGCATAAATTACATTTTACTGTGTATGCGTGTGTGACAGACGTTCAGGCAGACATAATTTGCGCCAGCTCTGTGATGTGGAGGACATGAGGCCCGAGCGGGTGCTGTGAGTGGCAGTAACAGCATCTCCTGCTCGAGCCTGCCCCGTCTCTGACTTCATTGGCTCAGGCTCTGACGCAAATACCCCCCTTCCTCCACCACCAATACCACCCATCACCGCCGCCACCCCTGTGCACTTCTTTCATCACGTTTTTTCGCACATTTTTTTTCTCTTTTCCTTTTGATTTATGCTTCTTCTGCGGCTCTCTCCAGTGCAGCGCTGCACAAAGCTCCACATTGTATATCTGCACCACCTGTCTGTTGTAAACATGCTCTCGCTCTCATTCACTCTCAGGTTCTTCATTAGCATTCCTTTTATCTGTTAGTCACTTCATATTAATCCTCTTTACTGCTGAATTAAGCTGAGTCGTGTCTGTGATCTGCAAGCAGTTTGTCAAAATTGTACATCTAAATTGTTGAAATAGACAATAAAATAAGTGGTTTTATGTTTTTTGCAAAATGCACACATGCAATGGAGTTTAAATTGACAAAACATTAGAGAAATATGATATCCAGCATGTAAATGTATTATTTTCAGCACCTTTTTAAAACAAAATCAGAGTTTTAAGTTATGAAAAGCAACAGAAATGGAGACAACTAGACCATTCCTTCTGCTTGAAGGCTGAAGATTTCTGTCAGTGCTCTGAATTTATTTATTTTTCCTCCATTAGTGTGCTTCTCCACAATTACATTTTTAGGGTGTCCAATTTTTAGTTTGCACAAAAATAACTTTTGAATTTAAAGCTACAAAATGACCTGACTGCTTTGTGTCCAATCCTGGTCCTCGAGGGCTACCATCCTCCATGTTTCTCTGCTCCAACACACCTGATTTGAATTAATCTGTGAGTAACAGGCTTCTGTGGAACTGGAAAAACACGCTGAATGGGTAATTCAACCACAAAAGTGTGTTAGAGCAGAAAACATGTAAAACATTCAGGATCGGTGGCCCTCGAGGATCAGGATTGGACATGTGTGCCATGCAGGATCTAAATAACATGTAGTAGTTTTAACTGTTGAATGGTTACATGAAATATAAGAGATAATGACTGACTTATGCTGTATTCTATTCTGCTTCCATTTGCCTTTTCCCACTCCTGTATGAACTTGATTTGAATTTTAAAAAATCTTTGAATTTAATCAAATTTTACCTTATGACAAAGAGCTTCTAAATAATAATTTTATTCATGGACTCATCTCTTATTTGAGGCAGTACTTTACTCCACAGAGTAAACTGTGATATTTTATATTTTATGCTGCTTTCTTTTACCTTTTTATACCGTAGAACTCTAAAACCTTCAGTGTCTGGGAGTGTGTGTGTGTGAGGCTCTGCTCGAGTGTGCATGAAGTAAATGTCATCAGAGTGTGTGTGCAGCTCCCTGTACGATCTCTGACCATGAACCGGTCTGCTGACTTCTTGAGCACCTATACGGTGAACCTTTTGGTGTAGGTGTCGATCAACAGGAAGGCAGCGCTCAATGCACCCTTTTTTGTTTCTTTTGCAAGAACGTTTTCATTTCTACGAGGGGCAACATTTGTCTGTGTGTGCATCAATGAGCCTGTTAGACTTCATATAAAAGATGAACATAACTACTATGACATCACTGGTTTCTGCATAAAATGGTTTGTTTTTCACCCATTTAATTATAAATGTTTATGTAAACAAGACAAATGGTGCAATGCAACTAATAAAATATATTTTTTAGGTTTTGGCATATTGGAAGGAGTATTGTTCCATAGTAACAGTAAAAAATGTATTTTCTTTCTGAAGAGGTTAAATAAATGGTTTATTACAGCACTTACCTTTTATTTATTTTTTGTAGCTCTAGTCATTGATTCTCCTCCATGAGCTAATGGCTGCAAAGTGGGGGGAAAACATTGACCGGCACACCAGTAAGTCAATCCTGTGGCCTTAGCCGACACGGTCTACCAGGTTATTTTGAAGTCCAGAAGCTCACAATGTCCAGAAAGTCTGACTTTTTTTTTTTTTTTTTTTAGTCCACCATTTAAAATCTCTAAAGAGTTGTTTGAACATTAAGAGGGACATGGTTGTTTAGTTATAGGCTGCATTTCATTTAAAACGTATTTGTCTTTCAACACCTGCAACTTCTGTGTGGATGACAAATTGTGAACTTATTTCAGAAGTATTTTATTTCACCATTTGCTAGATGCTTTTGCAACTGTTGATTTATTTTATCCTTCTTTAATCAAAGCATTTCATATATAATTTCATTATTATAAAATATGTATTTTGTAGGACGTCAGATCCAGACTGGAAACAATATAAGAACATTCTAACATCAAGTCTCACAAATGTGATTTTATGTAACAAATGTTGTAGCTTTTAGGGTAAAAATCACAAGGTGCTTCACAACACACAAGTAAAAAACGTAGACCTAAAGGCAGAGTTCCTGATGAACAAAATGTGAGCTAGAACTTCAAGTATTTATAGTTCCTAAAACATGGTATCAATGCAATAGTTTGAGTTTAAACAAGACATTTAAATTTTGTTTTTCAAAATAAGACTTCAATGGAGTTTAATTTATGCTTTCCTTTCTGTTTGCAGTTTTCCACTTATTTGTTAATAAATTATTTTATCACAAGTCATCAAAACGAAAACTTTCAATAAAAATTCAAGCTTACTATTAATACTTTAAAACTACAGAGTTAGACCGGGAAAATAATATTTATTGTTTGTTTTTTGGCTCGTAAGTCCTGTCATGTCACTCAGATTTTCACAGAGCCTTTCACGTTTTAATTTCTTCTTTTCAAAAACTCACCTTCTATTTCTAACCAGGCTAATGTCATGGTAAAAACATAACGGGCTTCTTTTCTGGTTTCTTTTGATTTCTGACAAATTTGGCTGAAAATTAGCAGCTTCTTGTTTAATATCATGTATCTTGTGGTTGATTCACAGGTTTAGGCTGTTTTTGGAGGGGTTGGTGTAATTATAGTTCTCTTTAAAATGTCTTTTCATCATAATTTTAACCAAAAATAAAGGGTTTCATAAAACAAAAACAAATACCTTTTGTAGTATCCCCCATTTCCTGGTCATGAGGCTGAGCGAGGAATAATCTCACATCCACCACGAGGAAAGTCTTTCCATCCAGCGTCGCTTTTTATTTCCATTTTGGTCTCAGCTGCCATTTTCTGAGAGAAGCAACAGTGACAATGGGCTGATTTAGCTAACAAGCTCCAAACTAATGATGGAAACGCTTCAGTGTGCACGAAGCATAAAACCAGTTGGCAGACAGCTTTAACAAGTGTGAATAAGTGAGGTGAGACCCCGAGCTGCTGTTTTTCTGTTTACCTCCAAACATTTCATGCTCTTGAATGGCTGTTTTATGCTTGTTTGTGTGTGTTCTGTAATACACGCTGATCTGATGGTTTTTGGTATCAATCTAATGACCACACTAATGATTTTAGCCATTTTTAAACTGCTAAACGGGGACAAATACTGCTCTGTTCTTTCAAAAATGATGGTGCTACAAGGAGGGAGCAGAAATATGAAAACATTTCACAATAATTAGCTTTAAAACATCTGTTTATAACAATTTTCAACAAATAACATCACTATGTGTGACGCATCTTATTTATGAAAGCTAAAAAAAAATTTTTTTTTAATTTTTTTTACAGATTCTCGAGACTGAATTACACTTAAAAAATACCTTCAGATTTGTAAATATCATGTTATTTGGGGGGTTTGTTACAAATTTCAAGCAAATATCACCATTATGTGATAATGTCATGACAAATTAGGGCCACTGACGAGAAATAAAACAATAAAAAGGTGAATTTTCAAGATTAAAGCTGAAGGGTTGAGAAAAATGTTAAAATATTTCTAGAAGAAAGTCAGAAGATTGAGAAAAATGTTGAAATACTGTTTCTAGTTTAAAAAAAATTGAGTTTGACTGGAGAAAAATGTTAAACTATTTTGAGGTACATGTATACATTTTAGACTCTTATTGTGAAGGATTGAAGGAAGTTTTGCCGTGAACACGGCCACAAAAGTAGCCAAAAAAAAAAGCTTTTTAAAAATTATTTAAGTAAAAAACGCACAAATCCAGTCAGGTTATTTCTTCTTGGGCAATTCCTGAAACACCTGACATTCAACTTTTTTCTAAAAATAGTATTTTGACTTTCTTCTAGTATTTAGAGTAGTTTGATTTTAAACTTGACACTACCGCTTTTTATTTCTTCTGGGCGGCACTCATATGCCACTGTAATGATGATGATCCATTGCCATAAAAAAGATATCCTGCACTGATTGTAACTTGATTTTTACTAAATGTAGAAAAACGGTTAAAATCAAAGACATAAATTTGTGATTTCTACCTGGATTTAGTCAGTGGGATCAAGTATTCAGCTGCTAATTGAAAATTTCACTAGAGAAACCTTTGAAATGGGTCGTCTTCCAGAGACACCCTATGACGATCAGTATCACGCTGTAAAACACTGCATTTTTATTTTTAAACGGCAATTAACTGTATCCATGTTCTAATATACAGCATTTTAATAAAGTCTTAGGCCAGAAAGCTCCTTCCTCATCACGATTTACTGTAGGTGTATGTCAGGTTTTCTGGGCATCAGTTGTAACATTTCCAGATCATGAATAGATTTAGTTTTAAATGTCCTCTAGAGAAAAGTAGCTGCTGTTGGTGATTTTTTTTTTTGCAGCTCAGGACCAAGTTGTGCCTTTTGTTGGTGATTCTACAAAACTTCCCAAGTTTAAACAAACAATTTAATTCTGCACATTTTTAGCTTAATAAGCCATCATATACTGTATGTAACCACTGCAGTAACCAAATAAACTGAATACAGGTGGATGTCACACATTAAATATGAGCACTCTCATTGGTGCATTTTATTTACTTCATTCTGACTTTTCTTGTAACTAATCTATTCGTACAGCACCTTTCAAGATGAAAATCAAAAGCTGCATCACTGCAGAGAAGATAGAAATAAACACATCAAGTAAAAAAAAAAACAACAACAATGAGCTAAGAAGCAGAATATTGTATGTAAGAGTAAAGGTCTGGTACCTTTTGTAGAAATGTGGCCAAAAATAAGTGTGGGGAAAAAATAGTTCATTTTTGTGAGCTATATTCCAGTTTATTTGAGAACTTTGTGGCTTTGTGGAGTAATAGACAATGCTGTTTCTATAAATTGCTCAAGATTTTTTTTTTCACACTACAAATACTATTTTGTTCCTTTTGCAAACAAGCAGCTACAGCATGGCCGCTACAATCTTTAAAAAGCAAAGAGGAGGATGAGAAGGAGAAAAACAAAGAGATTAACGGCCATCGTGTCCTAATGATGTCTCAGAAGAAAAGAGAAACAGAACAAGTTTCATAATATTAAGTGATAAACAAAGATGACATCTTTACTCCAGGGACTGAAGATGTCTGAGGGAGAAACAGACCTTTCCTCTGGGTACGTCTGATATACTACAGTCTGACAGCACTTATTCAAAATGCCAATGATTAAGACGACAGAGGGCAGGTAATGGTGTGCTGTGATTTGTATTTCCATTAACCTAAATTATGCACCTATCTCACATTTGTCCTAATGGATCACAGTGCAGTGACGTCCATTGACGTCACATTTCAGATGAGCCGCATTGCAGTCGCATACAAATTTGTGCACGGCAGGCTTTGTGTGAATGTGGACCTTTTTTTCTTTTTCTTTCTTTCATCATGGCATTTTCCTACGTACGTGTATAAGACTAAACAGAGGCAGTTATATGCTCTTTGGTTGTTGAACTAGTTGCAAGCCAAGCTGTGAAGATGTGCATAACTCCCTCAACCCCCCAGGGACCCTGTATTTTCATGGGCCTGCCTCTGACGTCAATGCTCCGGCTGTCCTGTGTATTGTCAGAACAGACTATTCAGTTGTGGGGGGGAGGGGACTAGAAGTCTCAGTGGTGTGTGTCTGCTGCATGTGATGTGTGTGTGTGGTGTGTGCATATGTGCGCATGTGATCTGTAAATGTTTCATCTGGGTTGTGCGTGTGTGTGCAGCGTGCAAATAGCTCACACAGTGCCTTGAATATGAAATGTGCTTAAGTGGATGAGGTGTCATGTGGGGTGTAGGGGGGTGTGAGAGGGGGGGCTGGGGGGTGAGCAAGCGTTCTCTCACACACACACACACACACACACACACACACACACACACACACACACACACACACACACACACACACACACACACACACACACACACACACACACACACATGTCTGAAGGTGTGCAGCTCTTATATGTTAGCAAAAGCAGCCGAGAGGGGAGAACAGTTGAGCATGGCTGCAAACCGCTCACCCTTCAGTCAGCTGTTGATCCCCAGTGGGCAACAATAAAAGAACTCAATCCCAAACACAGCCTCCTGTATGTTACACACACATCCCATAATACAACAAGTATGATTTACAGTTTAGGATTTTGTCTTTTCACATAAAATTTTTTTAAAAGGGTCATGCTATGGATTGCAAAGCATTCTTAGAATTCTAACTAAATAATTTTTATTTGTATATGCTTTTGAATTACTATTTTCTCAAATCAAATGAACTAATTTAGCAGCTGTGGCACGGGGAGTAGAGATATTTTTGGAAATCAAGGTTTTACCATATGAACTTGTCATTAAAAAAAAGAAAACAGCCTTCAAGTTATTTTCTAACTAGATGTTTTAGCACGGTAAATAAACTCAGAAATGTGCTTATGTGACCATTTAAGTTTATAAAATATAATATCCAAATAAAACAATCATAACAGTTACAGCAGGTTGATGTGTTACATATACAGTATTCCATTAGAAACAAGGTACCATTAATTATATAGTATACAATAAAAAAAACTAAGATAAACCACAGACTGTTACCATAAAACTTAACTTTTACTATAAACGGAGACAAACAGTATCACCTATAGCAACCAGCAAAGTGTACTTTAAAAAGTACATAAAACATATGATGGTTTATTACTTTTCTTCCATTATATTTTAGCTCCTTTTATTTAAAAGGACATTTCTCTCAAGTACAATTTTATTAGTTATTGTTTACTTTTTGTCTTTTTCACGGCATGTGGACTCATCTAAACACAGTCGAGATGTCACTTTGTCGTGGCAGGTCAAGCTGGTCACTTACTTCCTGTTATGTAATAACTCATCAAGCGTAAAAGCGATGGCGCTGCCTCTCTGGATAGCTGCGGATCAAGGGGTTCACTGCTGGGTCGGACTCGGGTTTGTGGTATCTTTTGTGAACGGCTGCCTTCGCTATATCTCCATCCCTAATCCTCTCACATTTAAGCTCATAAAACATCCGGTCATGAACTTTACGGCTAATGTTGTTAAACATTTGTTTTATTAAAGCTATTTGAAGCACAAAAGAGGCCATAAAAGAGAGCCCTAGTGATACTGAGTTTTTTTCCCCCTCCATCAGGTTGTATGGATTTTATTCCATGTAGCACCATGTGTATTCAATTGTCTGGAACTCTGGATTTTTGGAAAACAATACAAGGATATTATTCAACTTTTTGCAGATATAAGAGAAAGTTTGTGTTGCTTTTACTTTTAAGTGGTTTCTAATTGAGCTGAAATGGAGGGAAAAGCAGCAGAGTGTGTCAGAGAGAATCCATTATATTGTGCATGACCTCTGAGTGGGCCAGCTGCTAGCGAGTGCAGGAATGCCAGTGATTGATAGTGCACTTGCTGACGTAGCTTGTCACAGCTCCCACACCTTTCTATCTGTCTCGATATGATCAGTATGTGATGCTGCAGCCGTGAGGGAGTCCGACACGCTTTATGCTGTATCATGTTGCAGAGTCAAAGCCATTCAGCTGCTCTGAGCGCTGATAGCATGAGCACACATCTGCAAAGGTTGGAGCGATAGGAGGTTCACTTCATTTGGGTCTCGATGTTGAGTCTTTCTCTCAACAAGTCAAAGTGAATGAGAGATTAGCTTCTAAAGCAGTCATTTTACACACGTTTATCATTGAGTCTGAACCATGCTATTACATTGTGTGTGTCGATTCATGGAACATCAGTTCAGGGTCAGGACAAAACAAAAGCCTCAGTTCATACAACCTTATTGGGTGTTTGTTTATAGTCTTAAGGCTTTGACATGAGTTCCCTGTCCGCAAGTGCAAAGCTGTTGGGATTTTGCCGATGAGCATGTGGTCGTATTCAAACTATTTTTGGGTCAGCTGCACCTAGTGATCAACTCGGAGGTCTACGGTTTTATACTCCCCTGATGCATTTTTGGAGGGTTGCTGTATGAGCATGGCCTGCCAGAGTTACTTGTAAGGGCTGCAGTTCAGTGGCAGCTGGTGACATTTTTTGGGGGTTGGGCGCATTTTTGCAAGTCAGTTTTCAGGGGTCCAAAAAAAATCACACATCACCACTAGAGCAGGGAATGAAGCAAAATGTTTTCATCTGACTGACTGAACGTGTTGCTGGTAAAAATCACTACCACAAATTCACAAAAAATGTGGCGCAGTTGGGTCACACAGTTTTAGCCTAATTCTACACATCAAACAGTAAAGAATTCATAAGGTCTTCATTAAACAAATGATAACCAAACAAGTCATGACAATCAGCTCAACTAATGATGTTGATTAACAACAAAATAAAGTCAAATCCACTGATGGGTCCCATCAAAATAAGCTAAATTACAATTTCAGACCACTCACAAAACTACCATAGGCAGCTTTTGCATTAACAGAAAAAGTAACTAAAACCTCCTCAAAATGAGCTAAACTACATGAACCAAAGTATTCAATCAACAATAAAAGTGTAAGACTAACATTCAGCCACAACGATATCAAAGACATTTTGCTGTTTCATGAATAAAATCACTCATCAGGACTTAGAACAGCTAGGCCTAGCCATTAGCTCATAGGCATCTTTGAACGAACTCAGCGACACATTTTTGATAAAACAAAAGAAACAAACCAAATGTCTCACCATCGAGTTGATTAAATTAGGACACGATATGGAATCAATCGGCAGGGTTGTCACAATTTGTCAAGAAAGATTCTTTGAGTAAATATCCATTTAGTTTCCTCCATGATAAAAACTCCCATGAGCTACTTAGAGCTTCCGGATCTGAGCTGAGACTCCGGTCTTCGCATTATTTGGTCGCAAAATGTTGTGCCCCAATTGGTTCTCCTATACTTTTTATTGAAGGGGGTTCCAGTGTGCATGCACCATGTGTAGCGTAGGTCTATGGTAAAGATTTTTGCACCCAAAGCATGCACAGAAGTCCCAAAAGAAACAAGAAGTACATCACACGACCTTTCGGTCATGGCATAAAAAAAAAAGTGAGAGAACTACACCTAAATGCAGATTATACACAGCACTTATAGTTTGTATAATGGACAGATTGTTTTAGTTTAATTTTCATGGCTCTTTTAAAACTATTTTGTGATTCCAATCTTCTTCTTCTTCTTCCTCCTCTTCCTGTAAGATTGGTGGGGCGGCGCCCCAGTGCCCCCTATTGACCACTGCGTGAAGCAGGAAGAGCTGTATGTGCACTTCTGGCACTAAGCTAATCTCATTCCAAGTAATGGTTGGAATATGCCAGGGCTTTCCTTTTGTCTCAAGTTAGAGAGATAAGATGTCTGGTTGGGGATCCTCAGGGTCTCATATCAACTTTCTTTTGGTTGCTGATGTCATGTTGGCATCTTCAAGCCATGACCCTCAGCGTGCACTGGGGCAGTTTACAGCTGAGTGTGAAGCATTCTGGATGGAAATAAGCTTCTCCAAATCTGAGGCTGTGATATTTGAGGGGAAAAGTTAGAAATGGGTCTCTGCCTCTATTGGAGTTCAGGTGTTTTGGTGTCTTCTTCACAAGGGATGGC
The DNA here is from genome assembly GCA_006937965.1 of Callopanchax toddi. NCBI lineage: Eukaryota > Metazoa > Chordata > Actinopteri > Cyprinodontiformes > Nothobranchiidae > Callopanchax > Callopanchax toddi. The sequence goes on from SSNR01000024.1 coordinate 3,712,160, forward strand.
AGGATATGGTGAGACAAAACCATCTTTATTTTTAATAAATCACAAGGCACCATAGGAGCAGGATGTCCAGAAACAGGACTCCAAAGACATGAGGTGCCCCCCCCCCCCCAAAAAAAACAAAAAACAACAAATTACAATCGAACAAATCAAAACAAAAAAAGGGGGAGGGGGAGAGATTGCTTTGGGTTAGAAAAAAATTCTAGTAGGAAAAAAAAAGATTTTTACAACAGATCCAAGAAATAATGAGCATTGTAATATTGGTTACCTAGGTAACATGTCAACATTGATACAACAGTGTTATGGCAGTTCTAGTTCATGCAATAAATGTTTAAGGCTGAAGTTAAAATCACAACTAACTGGTCAGAAGTCAAAAACAGATCAGATCAAAGAATAGTAGTGATTTAATAGTTTTTACCGTTAGAAGCTACATTAGATTAGATTACATTAACTAGAACTATACCAGACAAAGGAAGACCACATAAAATATTAAACTAGTTCATCTCATTTCTTTGTATTTTCAAGACTGTTTGGTTAAACTGTTGATGTAATGAAGCTGAATGAAGGTAGGCACAAAATTGAGTTAAAAATGTTTATTCCTGACTTTATGACCACATTAAAAGTAAAAAAAAAAAAAAAAGTCCAAGAGCAAAAAAGTGTGCTGGCTGGATCTCAGTGCCTAGTTTAGAGTTTTTGGTGTCACCGGAGAGCACCGGGCATGTACGGCTCGGCCCCTTTTACGCAGCTAGAAACAGCAACGTCAGGAGTGAGGCGGCCAGACGCGTCAAGTGCACAAAAATACCAGAAACACTGACGATGGGACTTTCAAATGTGGGGGTGGGGGGAGTTTTCTGGAATTAATTATCTACTTTAAATGATCTATAATAGGAACAAATTACAATGAAGACTTATTAAAATAAAACACAATTCAAATCATTGTGCAGTTTTTTTTTACTAACATTGTGTAGTATGTTGTTGCCTGATGAAAATAAGTAGGATTTCACGCTCATTTCAGCGGCTTTCACTAAGCATCTGGGCTTTTATTTTGAAAATACAACGGATTATTGCGCATCGACGCTCTTCTTCCTCTCCTCGTGTGTTTGTGCGTGTGAGCGCGCGCGCGCGTGTGTGTGTTTACTCCCTTCTCTGTGTGTCTATGCGTCGACGTCTGCGCTCTGCTCAGTCTGCTGCTGCACATCCACAGCGGAGCCACCACGCCGGGGAGGCGGACCGATCGAAGCCAACCTCGGCCAGCGGTGCTGGGCTAAAGCGCTGCTGGAGGAGACGGAGGAGGTGGGGGGAGCTGGCTGCACACCGCTCTCCTTGCCCTCCCTAAACAGCTTCAAACATTAAGGACATCATCACCGCAAAGGCTCCTGGAATAGTTTTTCTTTTCTTTTTTTTTCTTTCTTTTCTCCTTTTTTCTTCTTTTGGCCCAGACGCACCAAGTTGCAGCTGCAGAGGCGCACTTTTCTCCGACCTTCTTCTCTCCCTTTTTGCGCTCACAATCCGACATGGAAGATGGTCCGTCTTCAACAAGCTGTTTCAGAAGGTTAACGGACTGTTTCCTGGGTGCAAGTAGGTATTTCTGACTTAACACTTAAAGGCGTAACGGAGAAAAACGTTAGCCGAAAGTGAAAACGGCTGCAGTAGGACGCGCGCAGGCTCAGCTGGGATGCTTGGTCCTGCAGGGCGTCCCGTATTTTGATCTATTTCCTCTCGAACTTTATGAATGGCAGTCAGAATGCTGAAGTAGGCGAAAGGGAGCTGGTGTGGCGTGACTGAATTTGGGGCAAATGTTGCAAATATCTCCTCATTTCAGATCTGAGTTGGTCTGTCATGGAGGAGGCTGAGCAGTTCCGCAAGAAGACATCAGAAAGGAAGCCAGGTCCACAGCATGATCCGGATAGGGTTAAAAAAAAAGTATTAACGGGGCAAATTTATGCAGAAAAATACATTTTAAAATATATTCTTGACAAAAAAGCTGTTCTGTGTCACAACTGGACTTCTGTTATTTTTAAGATATCACTTAATTTCGTCATTTTAACGTTGTTAAAATACTAAATATTGACACTATTATATTTTATTTTTATGCACAGAATTAAAGTTGCAGGGCTGGTATTATTTTTATAATTTAAGATTTAGAAAAGGGAAAATTTGATGCATGTTTAGTTATATTTAAACTATTTTATTTGTCATGAATGCACCTCATCATTTGTAGGCGTTTAGTTTGCATGTATATGTTTTTAAATAGTCATAAAACCTTAACCGTAAATTATTGCAAATATAACTTCACTGTCTTTGTAGCCATTGCAGCTGCTTCAGAGTTTTAGTAGTGAACAGTTTAAGGCCTGAGCCATGATGCACAATGCAATTTAGGATTACATTAATGTGCAGTATTAGAGTAATATTTGCTTATAATATTTACATGAAAACTTAGAAGAATTGAAGATTTTTACAAAATAAATCCTCTCCGTTTGGATTGAGCAAGTCAACCTGGCTTGTTGTGGATAAAGTAAAATACTACTGCACTAACCTTAAGGTTTCTGTTTTATTGAATGAGTCATTCATAAAAGGAAGTGAGAATAAGTGTATCATCGACTCTCTGGTTTCACATCTGCTGTTTGTGTCACAAAAAGGACTTAATGTTGGATTAATCTGACATTTGGCTTTGAGCGGATAATTCCATTATATTTTATCCAAAGCTTTTGCTAGGAACCTAAACGTGCACATAAATTTCACTCTATCCAAAACATAAAATCGAACATTTTTCTTTAGATTTTACAAGTAGATCAGTTTATCCACCTTTTTATTGACATTTTTTATAGCACAGGCTTCTATTTACACCATAAAAACATTAGATAAATGTTGACTCAGTCCACTCGTGTAATTCTAAGCCATGAATCAGTTCTGAGATATTATAGCTGTGTGTTGCAGTTTGGGATAATATATATTCATGTGTGTGGGTGGAATTTTTTTTTAACAGATAGCTTTGGTTGGTGTGGGAGGTCACTCGGGGTCAGCCCTAATGCGATCTGTCGGGCATTTTCAAACGCAATTGGTTGTCAACGAATTGCTTAACTTGGAGAAGAAGGCTGCATTGTCAGGCAGGAAGTGCTCATGCTAGACGTTTCCTGCCCCGGCGCATGCCATCTCTGACACGGCGAGGACTTCTCCCAGCACGCCGGCTAGACTCAAAACAACATGAATTGTTTGATGGGATCCGGTGTAAGAAAACGAGAGTCTGATTGAAATTTGAATGAGTAAATAATTCTCCACACTAGGAGAAACGGCGTGCCAAATAGTTTCTCGTCGTCATTTGTCTTCGGTGTTGATTTAAACGTTTCCCAGGAAGTTCGAGCCAAAGAAAACGAGCTTGTGATGCTGCTTTGAATGCTTTTTATACATCACACAGTACAGGACTGGATCAGCGCCAGGAAGTGAGCACTGAAACAGATGACATTCTCTTCAAGGCATCCATTGACCCCCTTGTCAGCTTTGTCATGGGTTGGTATCTGAGTGGATGGGAAAAGGCCACATGCGCGTCGATTTCTTTACAACTTGTCCTTGTGACAAGGCTCATAAAAGAAAACGATTTTGGAGAAGGAGCAAGGATCTGTGGTTCTCATTATTGGATCCCCACAGGCCTCTCTGTGGAGCGGCTGTAGAGTTCAGCATCAGACCAGATGTGGAGCGGGGAACATGACCCCTGATTACTGATGTGGCTCCGGGAGAGGGGGGCAGTGCAGCGCTGCATCAAACTTTTGGTTCAAGCAAGATGCTGACTTCCAGGCTTTTACTAATGATCAACCAGTTTCCTTTAAAGGAAATGTCTGAGGTCTGTTTAGTGAAGGTGAGCAGCCATGTTTCTGTATGAGATCCATCCTGTTTCCTCCAGCTCAGGCTGATATTTTGGCCTCTTGCATTTTATGCCTTTTTAACCTACAAATGCATGATCCCCTCGGTGTGAGCTCTCATATTGATGCAGCAGAATATGTTCTAACCACATGGAGGCGTGTCCCTTAGAGTGATGGGACTCGTGGTGAAACAGCATTTTCTTAATTTAACACATTTTTATTGATTTGTGTGTTGCTTTAACTCTGCAGGGGATCTCATCCTTGACTGCACTGTATAATGTGTGTGCGTGTGGTTGTGTTTGTTCACTAGAATATGAAACACACAGGCTCACCTGCAGAGCCACAGCGAGGCAGTGAGGACTGCAAGAGCTTTCGCTTTTTGCCGCTCACTGAATGTCAGCTTTGGACGCTGTGGTCCGGCCCTCCCATAGATAAGATAAGAGCCACATGCTCTTCCCACCTTCTGGCAAGGGAGTCCCAGGCGGACCTGCTGACGCACGCACCCAACAGCAGCAGTCCCCCACCGCCTCCCATCCCCTCCCCTTTCCTGCCTCAGCCTCATGTCAGGGAAGTGAAAAGTAGTGCCTTGGCAGCATGCCCTTGATTTTCATCCAGAAGGAGCACGCTTGAAGAGAAGTGGACTTTTCCCCATTTTCTCTCATGTGCATTTTTCATCCATGTGTTGCAGAGGAGGAACATCATGAGCACTAAACATCCTCACAGTCAGAGTTCTCTGTCGTATTCACTGTCTGACAGGACTCCTGAAGGCTCTCTTATCACCTCAGTTAAATACTTCTGCACAGGAAAACAGATAAATGATGCTGAAGTATGTTGTTTTTTTAAAACTGTGGTGCAAATATCTGCATGCGTCAGTTTTTGTATTACTGTACTACAAAGAAATCTATGGAGGAACAATCCTAACTTGTTAAACAAGCTGTCTAATATGTTTCACTCAAACAACTACAAGCTACCATCTTAACTTTTTTAGACCACCCTAACACCTGACTGCAAACAAATGGATGCTTTTATTTTGAAAATGTGACTAAACGAACATCATGAGGCAAAAATGGCCTTGGTTCAGTTTAATAGCTCTTACATTGTTGAGCAGATTTATACTTTTCCAGTCGAGTTCACATTTTTAGTACCGCTAAACAAATAAGGGTTTCCTCAAACTCGGTAAACTGTTGTTGTTAGATTTGTAAATTCTTCTTTAAAAGTGTCAAGAACCACTAAAATATATTTTAAAAGTGTAACTGCCTTTTAAAGCTAAAAATAACTAAAATGTCTAACAAATTGTGTTTTTTTTTTTTTTACTATACAAAATCAGTGTATAGAAACTGCTTTAAAACTATTTAATAACAACAGACCTTTTGCTCACCACCAAATGTTGGATGATGATGTTTTTGCCTGTGTTTTTTACCAAAATATCTCATGACCTCCACTGGATGGATTTTAATGAAACTCTCAGAATATAATTATTGGATGAATGTCTGCAACTTTTTGAAACCAACTTGAATCAAAATGGTCACCACAGCCAACTGGTGTTAAATCACAAAAATAGCTGCAACTCGGTTAATCGAGTTGCAGCTAGGGTATAACCAGGGTGTAACTCGGTTAATTTTACAGATCTTTAGCCAAAGTTTGGTATCATCATAGGTGAGTGTCAACTCCATCACAGACTTTATTTTGCAGGATTTTTGCTTAACACTTATCCACCCATGTCCAGAGATACGTTTTTATGACAATGTCAGGTTGGTTGTTTTTCTGTCCAGAATTAGTTTTTTCTCATGTCACTCAACCCTGGAGACCCTTCAGATTAAAAAATATTTTACCTTTAGCACATTGATATCTTAGAACAGAAGAACTGTTCATAATTAAGTCCAATAAACTGTTAAACAAGGCAGTACAGTTACAGCAAAGGGTTTCCTTTTCAGAGATCATCAGAAATGCTATCAGCCGTCTTGTGTGCATTTAATCTGGTAAATGCTGAACTGTAAAGTGTCTTTTCTGATCATTCAGCTTGCTATAACACCGTTTGTCTCCATACTACGGAGCTGCAGTGCTAATACACGTGCTAACACATGCTTGAAAAAACATCCCGAGGGGCACATTTTATTGTAAGCCGGAGTGAATTGCAGTTTACAGCATCTGTACAAGCAATTAACTTTTCCATATAAAATCAAGCTATGCCAAATTGATTTCCTTAATAAAAACACTCATAAACTGATGCTGCAAAGCTCAGAAAAAAGTTTTTCTGAAGCCTTTTCAACATGTTTTCGTGCTTAACATTCTGCGTTTGTGCCACAAACTGTTGCTGACACAGTCTAAATAACCTGGCCATGCTTTTTGTGAATGTCTTTGTGTCAAACGAAGTGTGGTTTTATGGAGGAACTTGGATGTGAATGCTCAGAGACCCAGACAGACTGTTACTGGTTTGGTTTGGCCTTCCCTTCCCAGTCCCAGGGTGTGGTGTCAAGATAAGTGTTACGCAACAATACCTCACTGCATGAACTCAGACCTTTCATTCAGGAAGCCCAAGTCTGAGTCAGCCACTCAAATATCTGCCAACTGGGCTTCAGGCTGTTAGAAACATGCTACACAACAAAACCAATTCCCGCCCATTTCATTGTCTGAAAGAGAGATTTGAATTGACCCAAACTCTCTTTAAAAAAGTTGTAAAGTGAATGTATTTAGAACATATTTAAAGTAGATACCTTGTGTATTCTGTGTTTCTAAATTCTCTATTTTTGTCTTTTATCTAATCTGTGGCCGGATCCCATGTTCTGATGTTTCCCCCAATCCTACGCATACAGCTTGACCTTTTATTGGTTGAAGCACCAGAGGTGTAGTGGTAAAAATATTCTAATATGAAATGAGACACTCCTTCAAGAAGCTTATTTGCTATATCTACTGTCAGTTGTCCCTGATTCTTTCTAAGCAGATCCAACATCAATTGTTGCTATTATTAGTTATTTCAGACCCACTAGTGACTCTTTTTCAATAAAGCAACTTGCAGCAAAACTTTTATGTTACTGGTGACTTTTGGAGAGACTGACCTGAACGATAATGCGTATCTCCTCAATGAGCAGCAGTTGCTGCTGTTGCCTCCTTCCTCATCCAAAAGCACTCACAGGCATCCCCGTCTTCAAGCAGCGGTCCTTCTTCCAGCTGCGGTCAGAGCAGGAGTTGTTTCTTGCCCTCTGTGTCAAGACTGCAAATTATTTGCAAAAGCTTGAAGCTGCCACTGGTTGATCCTGTCCAGACTTAGTTAGCTCAGATAAAGGAGCATCATCCTGTAAGAAAAGTACTCCAAAGTGTTTATTTGCTCTTTTCTAAGCACGTATTATTTTATGATGTTAGATTATATTCTGGGCTATGGTGCTAAATCTGTGCCATAATGTTTGTTTTTTTTTTGGGGGGGGGGAAAGCTATGTTTAGTTATGGTTACTTTGAGTGTCTAGGAAGAGTTAAAGCCTGAAGTGAGGCTCAGAATTCTGCTAAACATGACATGTTGTTCATCTGGCACACACAGTCTGTGCTGACAGAGAAAGCTTAGATAACCAAGGGTTGTCAGAATTTTGTGTTATTAAAGCAAGCAGTTGTGTAAATACAATGTATTGAAAGTGTGTATTAATGTTTTGAAGTTCCCACTTCTCCTGAACGCAACAAGAAAGAAACAGCCCCAGGCCCCTGTAGCAGGCTCTGTCCTCTAGCCACGCCCCTCACACCACATCAGAGCCAAAAGGTTGAAACGGAAGAAGAAGAATTTGGAAAAAATATCTGAAGGTGAAAAATAAATCTGAACCCGAAAAACAAAATTGAAGTTATTTTAAATATATATTTTTCATTTTTAAAATTTCAAGATCAAATCTTGACTTTCAGTTTTAACTTTCAGTTTTAGATATTTTTTCAAATAAACAAACATCAAGGCCCTAAATTAGCTCCATACAGTGCAGAGTCTTTAAAAAAATGAATTTTTACTTCAAGTTGATGGCTTCAGCATGGTTTTGGGGGACAAAGTGTTTGCATAGTATCCGTTTAAATCTTACTTCTGTGTCTGTTGAAAACGAGTGGAAATAAAGACATGGATGTTTTTGTTTAGAACACAAACACTGAAGCATATAAAGTTTTGTTTGTTGGGATAATTTAGCAACTCAAATATCCTATAAGCTGCCACCTCTGAAAGTCTCATTACCCATCGTCTTTGTTAAAAAAAAAAATGCAAAAGTGTGAAAAAGTTTTCTTGTTCATGATCCATTAATTGATTTTTGTGACGTGGCAACCATTTAGGCAGATAACTTATTGTGTTATTTCAGTATTGCTGTTGCTGAGGGCATTGCTTCAACATGGGCAATCAATTGCCATCATGATCAAAGTTCCTCCAGCGCTGAGTGATATTCTGCCAGCTTTCACATTGGGGGCAAGTCTGTGAAAAGCTTCCAGTAATAGCTTACTGCTGCTGGCATGGACGTGTTATTTGTTAGTATGTTAGTGTTAAAGCAGCCTACAGCCCACCCTGGAAAAATAAAGTCTGTACATCACGCTGAAGGCCAGTCTTTTTTTTTTTTTTAACCAAGAAAACTCCCAACTGGATGAGACACGAGTGAGAGTGATTATTGTTATCCTTGTTCCTGTTTAGTCTGCCTATAATGTACATTTTGTTGATATAAATCAAATTGAAAGAAAAAACTCATTTTTTAACTTTAATTCAAGGACATAATCTAAATACTTCTTCCATCACTGTTTAACTGTTATCATAAACATGTTAAGGAAACCGCTATTATCCCCTGCTGTGTACTTTACACAGTCTACATTATACAGACAGTTTACCGCTGGGTAAACATGGAAGACTGTGGTAGAAAGTACTGGACTGGTTATACATTTAGAAAATTTAAACACGTTCCAAAACCTTAAAGCCTTTCAGACAATGAAGATGTCTCCTTCCATTTGGAGTTGTTTGCTCAACATGTCAAGCATTTTTTTCCATAACAGTTTTAGTCAGAAACATTTTCTCTTCCTCTTCTGCAGCGCTGCCCACACGGAGAGGAAAATTCTCACAAAGAAAAAAAATCAATTCTTGTTCAGTCCAGTGACCAAGTCAGTGAATGTACCACAGGAGTGTGTCCTCTGACTCAAGTCAGCACATGTGGTGCTCAGTGGGGTTAACCACTCTGGACCTCAGCTTGTTAGAGATCTGAATCCACCTTTGATTAGCAGCTGTAGTCACAGGTTCAAGACACTGACACACACTCTTCCACTCGTAGAGTCACAGCGGACACGTCGCGTTGACCCGTGGCTCTAAAGACTCGTGGTAGAAACACTGGTGAAAATGAGCAACAACAACCAGCAAAAGTGACTTCACAATCTATTTTAAAAGATGCATTAAGTCAACCCCAAAATTTGTATTTTACTTTTTAAAAATCTTATTCATGAACACCGTTTGTAGGCATAAATATCAAATAATAAATGTTTTGTACATTTTTGTAAATAATAGATACATTAAAGTGTGTGTATGAATGTGTGTGTGAGATGCTGTTTTCTATACTTTTCATTGAAAAGTCATCCATAAAACCAGTGATGGACATGGGACATGAAAATGGTGAAAAATGAAGCCGACCGCGATAAAAAAAATACAAGATTGACTAAAAACCTTTTCCTACCAGTGCATATAAATAAAATGCACTTTTTTTATTTGAGCTTTGTAAACAAAAACATTTGCTTTTAACATGTGAAATAAATGCTTTTCAGAAAACAAATAGGATTGACATTCATTGACAATCTGTGACCAAAATAAATAATATTCATTAATTAGACCAATGCTGGTGTATTAGTAGTCATCATAATGTCAACAGATAAAAAATAAAATGGAAGAAAGGTTTGGTGGCTCTAATTGTACACATGCTATTTAACCATAGAAGAAGAAGGTAGAGGAAAATGTGACTTTGCTTAAACACAATGCAAACTAACCCTTAAACAAACCATTGAAGAAGCTGTTTCTTTTACTTTGGGAGTCTCTCCTCTCACTCAGCGAGCACACGTGGTTCCCAGGGTTAACCACTGGACCACAGCATGTGATACAGATCTGGCTTTACCTCAGATCGGTAACACTACATGGTGATATCAGTCCAACTGTATAGAAAAGAAGGATGGAGACACTGGATCTCAGCAGTGAACCAGCATAATCTTCTTTTTTTTTTTTTTTTTTTTTGCTTTAGATTATATTTAATTCTAAACGATCACAATGTGGAAAAATGCAATGAGTCTTTCTTTGCTCATGTGAAGATGAACCCAGAAAGCCAGCCGCTGCTGTTTGTGCGTGCCCCATGGATATAGGACATTTGACTATTTTTATTCACGCACACATATGATTGCTCCATAATTTTGGGCATCCTTTGACACAAAAATTGTATTCATAAATTTACACAGCACCCTTGTTTTTCATCTTTTTTTCTGTTGCGTCCCTGATCACAGAGCACTCTTTGTGTCTCAAATAGGACAACTTGGTAAGAGCTGGTTTTTCTTACAGGGCTTTCTTTTTTACTTTCCTCCGTGTGTCTCTCTCTGTCCCCTGCAGCTACCTTCACCCCTCTCCCCCCTAACTTTTCGCCTGATTTATTAAGCTTTATTCTGCCGATGTGCGTCAGAGCTGGCCAGTAGTCTCGTGAGGCATTGTGCTCTTGGAGAGCCGTGCCTCGTGTCTGGACAGCGTCAGACTGTAGCATCTTCCACCAACTCCTAACTCACCCTCAGCTCTCCTTCGTCTGCAACCACAAACACAGTCCCCCTTCACACATCCATCATATGAAGATCTAATGATTTGTTATGGGAGAAGAGATAAAAGAATAGCAAATGCTTTGATTTTAAGATTTAGTGCAAGGAAAATATACTCATTCGATGCAATTTTAGGTACAAGTTTTGTCATCATGCTCATCTTCAGCATTTATTTTGCACACTTCTGTTTTCTGATGCCCTGCATTCATCATTTGAATTGATATTTTTCATAATTTCTTCATGAGTGTGTGTGTGCATCTGTGTGTTCAGTTGCATGTTGATTCATAATTAGGCACATTATACTTTCTAATGCTTCAATAATTCTAAAGTCAGAATCTCACATGGTGACGGCAAATTGTGAAAGATGGAGTTTCAAAAATATCTCCAAATGTTTGCAAGGGTTCTCGATGTCCTCAGGCGAGAAGCAGCACCTTGATTTCATTGTTGCCGGAATTTTGAAGAAGATTGAAAAAATGTTGAAGACTTGAGACAGAGTCTAGACATTTTTAGGCCAAAATAAAGAAACAAGTTCTTTAAGTTCAGTGCATGCATCTTCATAAACAGGATATTTTGGCTTCTGTAGGTGGAGATCCTCCTAGTTTTATGTAGTCAAACCATTTTTATTAAAATCTGTAGGTTTCCAACCCACATGACTGATGCCATGTAGCTTGTAGTCATGAACTGTGGAGACCCTGACATCAATGCAGAGAAACCCTATAAAATAATATGATGTAATTGATGGTGTTTTCAGGCCAGATGGATGTGGTTCTATTAACTGTTTGCTTCCTGCAGTGTAGCATTTTTTAAACAATGTAAAGTTCAAATGGGTTCAATCATAAGATAAAGAGTAGGTGGGGCAGAATTAAAGGTGATCTGTGGAGCATTTTAGCAAGAGAGTGAAGCGCGTGCACGTTGACCGACAGCCAACAATGTGGACATTTGAATTCTATTGGCTGAAAAAGTTTGCCGGTCATGGAGAATTCAAAGGGGCCTATAGGAGGAAGGAGGGTCTTCAGAAGAATAACAGATGTTGTGGAACTCCCATATATCATATTTTAGACCTGAACTATCACTTGAAGCATTTAGAAAACTTTGATACTTAGTAAAATTCTCCATGTCAGCTTTAACAACGTCTGGATGTTGATCACATTTACTATAATCACATTTCTTGGGTTTTCCTTTTAGTTCTTTTTGAGTAAGGATGTACGAAGTTTTTCTCCCACTGGTATCACTTTTTTTAAAGCACATGTTTTTTTAATTCATTGTGTATCTAAGGTTTTAGTCATGCACCAGAAGATATTGGAGTTGAAATCAGACTCCACAGTATGTTCATGGGTGACCCAAAAAGGACGGTTTCCAAATGTGTCATGACTGCCTCTCGATCGCCAGCGGGTGTATCGTTTTCTCAGCGATGCTCTGGCGAATGACTTTTCTTTTTGCTTGACAACAAAGACAGTAAACAGCAGCACTTAGTGAGCTCTCAAGAACCTAATTGCCTATTAAGCACATTTGAGTCGTCCTTTATCCTCCTGCCTCTGTTGGGGGCTCCTATCCCCTGAGATGAAGCTTTACAGTAAACATAAGTGAGCCTGTCTGAGGCTTCAGCTGAAACCTGCAGCAGCTCTCGCCTCACAGAAAACCAAAACAAAGTCCTGTTGTCTGTTTCTTTAAAGTTATCTTCAGGATTTCCAACCTTCTACACCTTTTTTTGTCTCCTCCAATCATTTCATCTAACATTGTCCTTAGTGGTGCAGCTCACAGTTTGTATTTGTTTAACTTTTCAGGTTTGACAGATGAGAAAGTGAAGGCCTACCTCTCGCTGCACCCGCAGATGCTGGACGACTTCGTGTTGGAGAGTGTGAGTGCAGAGACGTTGGACAGATGGCTGAAGAAGAAGACCAGCAGCAGGCCTGCAGGTATACCCCTCACACACACACACACTTATACACAAACACACACTCAAACACTGCGGCAGCTCTCGGGATCGCTGTGACACTCTGATTGGATCAGCAGATTTCAGCCGGCTGCACTGACGCAGATTTGTAACTTCTGTAAAATTTTGGCTCGGTTGAATGTTTTCACTTTTTAACTCGTATGAGTGATTCAGCCGCAAATACAAACCTCTTTAAGACCAAAGGATCCCCAGAGTTGAGGCTATTTATCATCCTGGACATTTGCAGCAGACACAGATCTCCTTTTAATTGTCAGAAACTGTGATAGGCAGAAGACAGCGAGAGGGAACGGGCCTGCCGGGTCTTTATGGGTCATTAGATGTGTTTGAGCGGCCCGAATTGAGCTTGTGTTGCGCGCTCTGTACACAGCAGAGTGCTTCTCAGACCAACCACATCCATCAAGGGCCCACAGGGCTGGCACTCTGCCCAGTCAAGCTGCTGACGTCAGAGGCGACCTCCAGAGACTCGCAGCCGACTGAAGGGGGCCCCGGGGAGGGGTGTGGACGGCGCTGGTGGTGGTGAGGAGGTTGTGCTGGCTCAGGGTTTGGGTGTGTTGGAGTAGGAAACTGGCATAGGAGAGATTAGTCACATTTTGGAGCTGCTTTCACCATGAGGTATTCAGTGTTTGTTGTTGCCATGTAGAGACGATCATTGCTGGAGTCTGAGACTGAAACGGTTTCCTGTGTGCTGCCCGAGTGCGTGTTTAGCTTGACACATAATAAATAGAGAGAACTATGTTAATAATTTTTGCTGCTGCCAAGTAAGAATGAATAATTTTACAAATGTAGGTTATGTGAGAGCAGATGATGTCTAGTCTGATTTGCAAAATTTATCAGAAAAGCAGAAACTTTTTTTTCTTTATCCATACTTGAGATTATGACTGATTATATATTTATATTTTTAAACATCTATTTTAAATATCAGAATCTAATTTCCCATATTGCAAGTTACCTATTTACATATTTTCTTTAATAACTTCTTTAATGAGATTAATGAATTTTAGACATTATTAAGCTAAAATAAATAGTGTCAAAATGTTGAGTAACTTTTACTATGGATAACTGTAGTTTGGTAAAAGTAAAGTTTTTGTGAGAAAATGTACTTGCAAAACTTTAAAAATCTAGTTTTTTACTGTTTATGTGGAAAAACACCAGCAGCAAAAAGGACATCGTGTAATTACTCAAATTTTGTATATTTAATTTTTTAAGATGTTCAAGAGGTTTATTATGCATCTAAATTGATTTACTCAAAAATCCCCATTTTACAGTTTTTAAAACACTCCAGAATTTTTTTTAATGCCCTCATGACTGTTACAAGAATAAAAGCTGTTTTTCACACATCTATCCCAAATTTTTATTTTATTTTCAAATTGATGTTATCTGTGTTTCAATGCACAATTATAATTTAAGATTTCAAATTAAATCTACGTCTTCTGGGGCTATTTTTACCTTTTGTTCTATTACATCAGGACATTTAAATTTTCAAGGCTCTGAAACTTGTATTCATATAGACTCATGGTTTTAAAATAGTTGTTCAAAATCTAAGAAATCATCTATAAAAAAAAAAATCCCAGAACTGTCAGACCATTAAAAACAAAAAACCATCAAGGAAAGAAAAATAATTCCTATTTGATATTTAGAACTCCAACGTGACGCTCTGCTTTTATAGTTAATGCTGATCAAATCCATACTGATGCCAAGAAGTTCTGTACTTGTTCAAGAATCTCACAGCTGTTTCTATTCAACTGGATAAAAACTATAAAAAGGTTCATAAAACTGATTCTCAACAGGAAATGTGATTACTCTTGTACGTCAGCAAATAGCATTCATGTTCATTCTCTGAAAGTAGAAACAGCCGTGTTTAATTATGATAAAGTGGGTATTATTAGTAGGCGCAGCAGCAACTTTAGTTGTAGTAATAAAAGCAATGTTTTGGGCAATATTTAGTCATCCATTACTTTTATGGGCATTGAGCATTCTAAAGAAGATAAAAGATAACAAAAAAGGAAAAAAGTTCATAAAAATTTGGATGCAGAGAATTTGTACTTATTTTACAGAGTTTCCATTAAATTATCCTCTGCAGCTACTTTTGAAATTATTTTAAAAAGAAAGATCTCAGAAAGTACACACAACACGAAACACTCCTCCATATTTGTTGCTCAGATTTGGTTTTATAAAACGTATGATGTCTTTTTTTATGTTTTGGATCAAACATCCTACAATGACACTGCAGATGAGTGATCACTGTGACAGCTCGTCTAATCATGCATCACGTTCCCGATCTTTACATCACATCAGTAATATCACTAAGTCCGCCCCTCGCTGTTGGATTATGATGAGCAGACAGTTTGGCTCCACTCTGAAGCTTCCTCTTTGTGTCTGCATCCACTCGAATTTCAAGCAGTCTAAATTCTGGCTCCTTTAAACAGCTTAAACATCAGCATTAAGCAGTAAAATTAACTATGTAAATAAGTATTTATATTTTATAAGTTATGAGCCCAGATTTAGTTAAGTTATTGATCTGATGTATTATTTTTATGAGTGCAGGCAGCAGCAGCAGGACTTGTCATCATGTGATCGTCACTGAGATAAGCACCGCTTCCTGGAAGCAATCCCTGCAGCCGCTCTTGTTCTCACTTATCATGTGACGGACAACACTGGATTACATAAATCAGTTTGTGCGTGCACACACTAGTGCGTACGAGCGTCTGTGTCTGCAAAATTTATGTTGCACCTAATTCCAAAAAAAGCCTTCGCATTTCTAGAGATTTTATTGAGCTTCTCTTCATTCTACTAATATCTCCCATCATAATAACCAGATTATATTTAGCTGCTTTGTTTTTTCATTACTATTTATTAGCTTTAGATTTATTTATTACTTTATCATGAGGTTTTTCCAAAACAGATTAGCTGTACAACAGCCTGAACCCGATTTCCCAGAATGCTGCCTGCTGCTGTCACTTGACCATCACACCTCCCCTGATCAGGGTCCCAGTGGCTATGTTCACTTCACTTTACGCTGCATCACGGGATAATTAATAAATCCCAAACCCTCTGCTGCGTCTGTCCAGAAGCCCTTTGATACTCATCTGTGGTCTCTGCAGAACACACACACACACACACAAATACACACACACATACACACCAACTTTAATGCCTGTAATTGTTTGTCAGACTCTGCAAGGATTTAGTTGTGAAGTTTCAGCTTGTGCGAATAAAAGTAATTAAATAACGTCAGATAAAGTTTAATTTGTGCATTTTTAAAATTATTATTCTCAAAATATGAGAGCAAGATGTTTTATTAATAACGGCGCTCTTGTGACAGCTGAATTTATTCACTATCTTATTATTGTCCTATTTTAATCAATTATCAAAATATTCCCTCACTTAATCCACTAATCGTTTTAAGTAATCGGTATGTCCATGACTGCCTCCTGAGTAGTGATGGGAAACATTGTAGAGAACGGAGTCACAGGGTGGTGGTGTTTTTTATTGTTCTTGTTTTTTTTTTTTCTCCAGCGTCACACAGAGAGATGTGGGCGGAGCTTTTCAGCAGCTGATACCGTTTCTGAGTTGTGTTTAGAGGCTGCTCACAAGAAAACAAAGCTGTTTTTGTGTAGCAGAAACTCACAACCCGCGACTGTGACAAGAGGCCTGACTCACCTGTAGGGCTTTTCTGTTTTTGGTTTTAGGAGTTAGGACGCTTTAAAGGCTGAAAACATTTGCTTTTTGTCTTGTTTTGCTCAAATTGTTCTGAACATTTATATAAAGTGTTACAATAAAATGTTAGCTGCTAGAGGTTTTATGAGAAATAACAAGACGATATTATTTTTAATAATATACCTTATACCTGGAACTATGTGATAAAGTAATTGCTCCCATGTAAAAATCATGAATAAATTGTGATTATTTGAAAAGCTGAGTTCAGTTTCACCAGCCACACCCAGACCTGATTACTGTCAGATCATTAAGAAATCGCATAAATAGAACCTGTCTACATGAAGAAGGCTAAAAGATCTCAAAAAGCAACACACCTGCTGCAAAGAAATTCAAGAACAAAAAACCAAGAACAACGTCTAAAGAACTGCAGGCCTAATTTGTTTAAGGTTAAGGTCAAAGGTTACAATTTAACAAAAAGAAAGAAACAGGAACCAAATAAATGCACCCATGAGAGAGTTCCAAGGCCAAACGAACACAAAGGGTTAGCGTTACACATTTACTAAAAACATCTTCAGGACTTTTGGGAAATTTTTCTGTAGAATGACGAGACAAAAGTGAAACTTTCTGGATGGTGTGTGTCCCGTTACACCTGGAGTAAAACTAACGGTTTCAGATAAACATCACACCAACAGTCAGACATGGTGGTGGTAGTGTGATGGTCTGGGGCTGCTTTGCTGCCTCAGGATCTGGATGACTTGCTGTAATTGATGGAACCATGAATTCTGCTCTCTGTCAGAAAATCCTGATGACAAAAGCCTGACCTCTGACCTTAAACGGGCTGCTTATGCTGGAAAACCCTCCGATGTGGTTGAATTGAAACGTTTCTGTAAAACAGGGTTGAACAAAATCCCTCCACAGCAATGTGAGCGACTCATTGTAGTTCTCACAAATGCTTGAAGTTGTAATTTGTTTGCTATCTGAAACATTTAAATGTGAAAAAGAAGTAAAAACATGAGAAATCTGTAAGAAGGTAAAGACTTTATTCACTGCACCTGTTCAAAATGATTAACTTAATGTGCAAAATGTAGCCACAGGAAATGTCAAAGCTCATCTTTCAAAGGAAAACAATTCAAAAAAATAATTCAAAATCAAACTCAGTTTAATACAATCTGTGGTAATCCGTGTTTTTTATGCAGGAACAAATAACTTCATACTAAATAATAACACTAAACTGAAGCGAAAGTTGGTTCCAAGAAAGTATTTATGAGTGGATATTTTTATATTTGCAATTATAAGAATTATTTATGGTTGTTAATTTTAAAACTGTAAAACATTTAATTTGTTCTTAATGTTGAGTATCAATCTCATCCTGATCCAGAGGAAATTTACTAAGTGTGAAGCTTGAAAAAAATTAAAACTCATTAAATGATTTAGAAATAATTTGGTCCTATCAAAAAAAAAAAAGGTAGAGTGGTACAGGAGACGAGGCCTGCTGCTTTTGGCAGCTGTATGTCCTGCATGCAGCGGGTCGATGCAGAACAAAACCAGCAGGTCAACACACGCTGACTGCTGAGTCACTTCTAGCTGACCGTCCTGCAGGAGGCTGTGTATCTATGGCAGCAGATCAATAAAGCACCCATCACTTATTATTCACATCAGACTGAGAAATGTTTCCTTTTAAAACAAAAACAAGCAGCTAAACTCCTCTAAAACATGTTAAAACTATTATAATATTTAAAAATAACCCCAAGCATTGACCTCAAATAAGTCTTAGAGGACTGAAGTTCACAGAAGTTACTAGAAGACGTCAGTTCAGCCTCATCAGGGATCATAAGTTGTTAGACAGTTGTGTTTGGTGTTCACTGAGCGTATGTTTTCTAAGAACATGTCAGTGCTCTCTTCTTGTGTTTACTAAAAGCACAACATTAACAGACAGACACCCAGTGGTGGTAAAACAGAGCTGGACGTGCTTCTAAAACGGACGTTATTCTAGGTAAATTGCCATTTTCTCCTTAGATTTTGTTCACACAAAAGGAAAGATTCTGTAGGTTTTTCTGCACACAGACACCATGCTGGGTCTGCAGCAGCTAAACGTATGGATGACTCTGCATGCATACTTTAAGGAATCTACTGGAGCCGGTCCAAACACCTGGTTCTGCACAACAGATCAGATTTAAAGGGCATTTGGTATTGGATCTCCGTGTTTCCAAGGCACAGGAAGGGTCTACATTTCACCAATAACAATGTACACAGAGCAAGTACAAAGTATTTTCAACAAGAAGTAGAAAAAAGATCTAATTTTAAACACTGCTGAATGTATGGCTATGCATTTATAGTGTGTTGATGCTTTAGTCTGCCTGCATTCAGTTCTGAAGTCAGAACTTTGTGGGTGAGGGTGGAAATGTTGCAACAGTCAAAGTGGAGGTGGAGGGTTCATGCTGAGCTCAGGCTCTGAAGAGAAAAACCTTTCTTTTTTTGAGGTAAACCAGGAATCTTTACATGTTGCGTTTGCTATCGAGGCGCTGTACATTTGTTTTAAATAATTTGGAGTAAGTAGGACGCCAAATAAGCGGTAGGTTTTACATTTCGTGGTATGTTTTCACAGTTTGTTTTTTTTTTTCATCTTTATGGTCAAATTCGGTTTATTTGCTCAGCCCTCTTCCACAGAGCTTATATATCATTTAACAATGTGTGTTCTGTACATTCTACACCATGTTCATACACCGCCCGACGTCATTCTGCACACACGTCCAAATCAAGCACTTAAAAGTGAATTACATTTACGGCTATGCGTTGTGGACTTTATATCTTCATTGTTTCCTAGAAACACTCAGTAACTTAAGGAAATACGTGTCTGAATTTATGATGTTGAGCTGCTTTTTAGTTAAACCACACATCTGGTCAGGTTTAGTCATCAAAAGCGTGTGTGTCAGAGCTTTCTAGGCCTCAAGAAGTCAGAAAAATGTTTAAAAAAACATCTTTCATAAAAAGGGTTTGATGTCCTTTTCAAGTGCAGCTTTTTGTCCTCTGATTGACGTCATGCCTGGCCAGGGGTTCACTCTAAAATAGGTCTCACGGCTAAGTTAGGGAACTCATAGCATACAGAAGGAATGTTTAAAACAACAAACAATGTGGCTGGCTGTAATATCTTTCCTCACATGTTTGAAGAGGTTTGCTTCTGAAATCTGCCCGGCGTTACGCAGCTTTATCACTTAGAAAGCAATCGTGGAGATCGGAGGAGTTACTGCTGAGCCACGAAGAGCCGCTTAAGCTCTGTGAATGGTTTTGTTATTGCACTCCAAGACCTATCAGCTGACGTTTCCATTATTTTATCGGCATTCAAACACAACAGCAATTCTTGTTTTTTCAAGTAAAGAAGCTGTTTTTCATTCTGTTTTAAATACAACATGATTTGGTCAAAATACTTCCTACATGATGCATAGTTTATAGAAAAGCTTTAAATATTGCATGTTGGGTTTTTTTTTTTTTTTTTTTTTTTTGCATTTCCTCAGTACTTTTTACTATGCAACTATTGTTGTAAAGAACATATGGTTTTGCTTATTTGCAGCTTGTGTTTCTTTGTTTTTGACATTTTGTGAGTCTTTTAAGAAACACCCACCAAGATTCATGTTCTGTTTCACTTTTCATTCACACAACAAATTTTATTATATAAAATAATACCAGTTTATTCTATTAATAAAGGTTTTTGACATGACTTACTAGCAGAGCTACATGCTTCCTTTGCCAATTTCTTACCAAATTTGCACAAACGGCTGATTTTAAGTGGACTTCACTGTTGCACAACTGCAGTACTGATCATGCTTTGTCCTTTGGTGCTACAAGGTGTAAACTTTGCATTTTTTAAAAAGTTTTTTTGAGTAGCCACATGAGTAAAAATAGCTGTTTCCTGCAGAACTGCTTGAAGTGGAAAGGATGTGGTAGAGCAAAAGGTTTGCACGCAACCTGATCCTTGAAGCAGAATTTCACTTTGATTCAAGCTGTTTAACGTGTTTTTGTTTCCTCTCATTACAGATGGCACATCAGCTAAAGAAGTCAGCAGGGTAATTTGTTTCTTAATTTTTTAAACGTTTTGTAATAAATAGCTGGATAAAGTTCACATAAATACTCAAAAAAACAATTTAACACATCAATGTAAATTTAAATATTAATGTTTATACACAATATGTTAATGTAGAGCTCAGTAATGTTCAGTTATTGAAAAAGCACAATTTGTGCTTTAAAATGTAAAACTTTAAATGTTGGTTTAACTTTAAAATATATTTTTAAAAAGAAATATTTTTCAAAAAGTGTGTTAAATAAATCCTTAATGTGGACACCTCTAAGTGATCGCGATGACCGTAAACTGGAAAAAGTATCCCACTTGTCACATGTATGTTCACACCTTTGTCAGCCACATCAGGGGAGGCTGTTTGTCGGCTCTCAGCAGTGCAGTGCAGCTCAGTGGAATGGGCTTACACACACAAACACACAGGAAAATAAATGAGGTTCCCTCAACCCCTCAGTGCGTCATCCATACGTCTGTGCAAACAGGATGTGGGAGGGCAGAAGGCGTCCCGTTGGGGGATGCTTTCTAGTGCACCACTCTCTCCACTGTCCTGTCCTCACCCTCCACTGTAGCCGCAGAAATAAATGCCTCTCTGGCCTCGTAAAGAAAAAAAATGGTAGGAGGTTTGTGATTTACGGAGCACGCTTTGGAGCAGGACTTCAGCTAGAGCGACGGCGTGAACGATGCTCTCTTAGCACAAAAATGAATTATCTTGCAGCGCGAATAAAATAAACATCTAGCTGTGTGAATCAGGGTCAGTCTCTTGCAGTAACTGCTTCTTGTTTGTCATGCTGAATTCTAAAATGTTTATGTGAGACTCAGACTACTGAGTTGCAATCTCTATGCATCCTGTGTCCAGCAGTACCAGGACACAAACATGCAGGGTGTGGTGTACGAACTGAACAGCCACATGGAGCAGCGCCTGGACACTGGAGGAGACAACAAACTCCTGCTCTACGAGCTGTCCAACATCATCAAAACAGGTAAAAGAAAGAAAAATGCTTTAGTTTGCAGCAGATTTAAGTCTGTCCAAAAACAGACACGTTTAAGAAGAAAAGAAACATTTGTGTGTTTATGATAAATGTCTGGATAAACATCTCTCAATGAGCTTGGGGTCAAATTCCCTGAATACCAGCAGCAGCTTCGAAGGGAAGGAGAAGGACGTTCTGTGGTACAAACCTCAGGAAAAAGTCTTGATGTTTAAAGTTAAAATTCACTGTATGGCTGCCTAATCAGGTAAACACAAACCACATGCTGATTTCATGTAAAGAAAAGGAGCAGAAATCTTTGCATGTGATGGTCACAGTTCCTTATTTCAGCCTATTGTAACAAACCAAAATTACTAATGAGAACAAAGTTATCCCAACCACAAAAATGTAGCTAACAAAACAACTAAAACACATTTAGATGGACTTTCGTGCTAATTATCACCTACCTTATTTCTTGTGAAAGTGGGTTTTATTGAACTCTCAGAAAGAAATAATCGTATTCATATCTACAATTTAATCACTTTTGAACTCGATCCAGTTCAAGATGGCCACCATAGCAGATCGACACACTGTCAATTTTACAAGTATTGAGCTAAACGTTGGTGTCATATTGGAGTCATTTATATCACATACTTATTATTTTCCTTTTTAAAAGATTATATGAGATTGTGCATAAAGTTATAAAGACTTCAGCAAGATGATCTAAGTTTTATGGCATATTTAGCAGTTTTGGCTTGTTTCTAGCACCCCCTAGTGTCTGTTTTTAAATCTCTGTCATACAAATTTTAGCATTGTCTTTGCTCAGAAACACCTAAATCTAACAGTTGAAATGTCTACTCAGCCTTCATTGCTTTCTACTGGAGCGGTTCATCACTCATTCAAAGAAATCAGCTGTGTTCAAGCAGGGAGAGATTTTTTAAAAAGCAGGAATCATGAGCTAAAAACACTTTGACGCTAGCATAACAGCTAGCCACATTGGGTTAGACTAACCCTTGTGAGATACGTGACTTTGTGAAACTTTGAGGCACC
Source organism: Callopanchax toddi (assembly GCA_006937965.1). Classification (NCBI taxonomy): domain Eukaryota; kingdom Metazoa; phylum Chordata; class Actinopteri; order Cyprinodontiformes; family Nothobranchiidae; genus Callopanchax; species Callopanchax toddi. The sequence goes on from SSNR01000024.1 coordinate 3,734,480, forward strand.
GGACTGGAGACACAGGAGTTGCAAAAGCGGTATCCTGGACACAAGTAGATGGGGCTGAGTAACTTTTCATTAACCCTGTAAATGGTCATACTGGCTCAAGAAAAATATTTTTAAAAATATGAAAAAGTTACATAGTTTGCCTTTAAAACTCTGTTGTAAAAGGTGATGGGTGATATGATTACTTTAAAGATTCCTAGGCCAATTAATGGAGTTTTATTGATCCTTGTCCCTAATGTTATTGGGTTTCGTTAAATTATATATTTAAAAACAGCAGCCAGTGATGATATCTGCCTCAGACCTTCATCACTGATAGTTTAATATTCTGTGCTTTAGTTGTATTAAATTAGAACTCAACCAAAAATATGCCAGTTCACCCAAACCACACTACTCATTAACTTCTTGGGTAATTTGTGTATCGTGTGCTCCAGCAGCCTCTCTGTTGTCACACTGTAGGATAACATGACTGACCTATATAGGAGTGTGACGTGGGACTGGGAAGGAGGACTGGGAATGAGATGAACTGAAGCCTTGGTCAGAGTATTCTTCTAATGTGGGTCTTTATTAGGAGATTATTAGACTGTTTTATTGTTGAGGTAACAGTTCATCCTGCATGTGTTTTAGGAGCTGCTCTGTGACCTCTTTGTCTTTTGTCTCAACAGCAACAAAAGCTGATAGTTTTGCACTTTACTTCTTGGGAGAATGCAACAATGTGAGTAGAAGAAACAAACAGTAGCTTCTTTTTCTTCATTTCTATTTTATCACTCGTTTTTCCCCCCCTCCTCAACAGAGTTTATGTGTATTCACTCCAACGGGGGCCAAGGACGGCCATCCGAACCTCATCCCCTCCGGCCCCATCGCATTCGGGACAACCATCGCCGCTTACGTTGCCAAGACTCGCAAAACACTGCTAGTGGAGGACATTAAGGGGGTACGGCTGCTTCCACCATTGCATTAATCATTTTGCAACTTATCAGCTGTTGTTTTTAAGTATCAGCCAGCTATTAGTTGGAGCTTCAATGCAGTTTAGTTAAATAAAAACCCAAACAGGCGTCTTGTGTTTGTAGGACGAGCGATTTCCCGACGGCACAGGGCAGGACTCAGGGATCCATGTTCACTCTGTCCTGTGCCTCCCCATCGTCACTGCCATCGGGGACCTGATCGCCATCCTGGAGCTGCATCGACACTGGGGCAAAGAGCCTTTCAACCTTAGTCACCAGGAGGTCAGTCTATCTGAAACGGGGTGAAAAAGTGTCATTTATTGTGTTTTACTGGACTACGGCAGTGCAAAGAAGTCAAATTATCAGTCTCTATGACTTGCTCATAGGTTTAAATGGTCCATGTAAAATGTCACTACTGATAAACATGTTTTGTGAAGAAACACACTTTTGCTGCACTGAATGCAACGCGATCCTCAATAAATGTAAACATGTCGCCCAAATCAGTCATCTGACATGAGATTAAACGCTGCTTAAATGTTCTCTCGCTGTATTCAATAGCCAGATGCTATCTGGTGTTAGTGGAGGTGGATGATCGATGTAAAATGAGTCCAAGTCTGGGAAACTGAATTAAGGCTCACAGAACTACAGTCAGCCTGGTATTTCCCTTTATTATAAAAGCTGTTAACATTTTTGGCTGCAATGTTTTTTTGTTTTTGTTTTTTTTTTATTTAGGATGCACAACGCAAACAGTCAGCATCAAGTTGTTTAAAGACTCTTTGAATTTTGACAGCATATTCAAGACTTCATACATTTTTTACAGCTTTAGCTGCGTGCAATCACAACTAAACCATGTATGTGCAGCTGAACATTTACTGTTTTGCTGAATCCAGCTGCAAAACATTAAAGCATCCTAATGATGAGCTGGTATCCTCAAATCTACAAAACATTTCAGTGCTTTTTAGTTTTGATGGATCCTGTGACTTTATGTAACTGTTCTGTGGGTTTGTTGAGGGAATCAACCCATTTTTTATTAGGAAGATGAAAAGCTTTTAATATACAGTAGCTTTGATTTAGCTGTGATTTTCTGATTCTCAGGTGATTATGCATCTTGATTGAGATTTTTCTCGGTTTTCTAGGTTGCAACAGCAAACTTAGCGTGGGCATCGGTTGCCATTCATCAAGTACAGGTAAGCAAGCATTCATAAGATTCTGGTCTGAATTTAAAACTGTCCTGTTAAACAGCTATAATGTTCTGTGACACTACCAGAGACAGGCTGTACTATAACAGTCCTATTTATTATGTTCTTGGATGACTTTGTTTGTTCTGGTTCTGCACCGGGTTAAATCCACTGTGTACAGGACCTGGGTTGTCACTGCGCCCAGTCCAATCAACTGAGCCATAGATTCAGCAAACATGTCCCCTGGGACGTCATTATGCATTACAAAAGGATAGCATAAGACCCCAGAGAAGCAGCGTCCCACTGCAGCTCTGGCCACAGGTAGCGGTGAAGCACTGCAGACACTCTGTTGTTACAGAAACGCAGGTAGATCACCTGTAGATATGTTGAGTGGGTTTGGTTGCAGAACATTCTGAATGCCAACGTGCTAAATGTGTTTTGAGATAGGATTTTTGCTGCATGTGTGTGCCATCTGCGATCATGACCTATATTTCTCTGCTAGGTGTGCAGAGGCCTTGCCAAACAGACTGAGCTCAACGACTTCCTACTAGATGTGTCAAAGTAAGAGCTGTTAATATATCATGACGTTTTGTGCTCTTGTAAAAGAATTTCAGGCAACATGAATGCAGATGTCCTCAAAGCTTCACTGTTGCCAAATGTCTCAATGCACCTTTCATCTTCTCACACAGAACATATTTTGATAACATTGTGGCAATAGATTCTCTACTTGAACATATTATGGTGAGTAATTTACAATAATAAACACATCGTGCAAAACAGCAAAATTTATAGAAAAAACAATGCTTATATTGGCTTCAAATAAAGTGCTGAGGTTTTCTTGGGGCTCGAAATCACAGCGAGGCTTAAATAATCTGGCTTTGTTTTCACAGATATATGCAAAAAACCTGGTGAATGCAGACAGGTGTGCACTCTTCCAGGTGGATCATGGCAACAAAGAACTGTACTCTGACCTGTTTGATATAGGGGAAGAGAACGAAGGCAAGCCCATCTTTACGAAAACAAAAGAAATTAGGTGTGTGAAATTTGCAAATATCTTAAAAGGATGCGTAAAACATTTTCAAACATCTGATGTCAGCTCATTTTTACTTTGGAAATATGTCATACTACTTGTATTATTGTATTCTGTACATGAATTTTCACTGATGCACAATATAATTAACCTCCTTTCTTAATGTTTTCTAGATTTTCTATAGAGAAAGGAATAGCTGGCCAAGTAGCTCGGACAGGGGAAGTCTTAAATATCCCAGATGCCTATGCAGACCCACGGTTTAACCGGTAAACAGGCTCTGTGCAAATGTACATGTTCAAAAATGTTTAAACTTGCACAGAGTGAGAATTGAGAACAATGCACTTCTGAAAAACTGACATTAACCTGATGCTAAGTTCATGTACTGTGCATTTATGTGTGTTCTCTGGCAGAGAGGTAGACCTCAAAACCGGCTACACCACGCGGAACATCCTGTGCATGCCCATCGTGAGCAGGGGGACCGTTATAGGTGTGGTACAGATGGTGAACAAGTTAAGCGGAAGTGCCTTCACTAAAACAGATGAGAACAACTTTAAGATGTTTGCTGTCTTTTGTGCTCTGGCCTTACACTGTGCAAATGTAAGTACACTACATGACACCCCCCCCCCCCCCAAAAAAAAAAAAAAGCTTTCAATCAACTCACTGAAACTCTCTTGCAGGAATAAAACAAGAAGATAGGATTGTTTTGTTGATAGTTCTGCAGCTTTTATGACTTGTTTTCTGCATTCATGTAATTTTTTAAACTGTGTGCAGTTTCTATATCCATATTTTCCCCTCAAATATGAGTAGAAAGTGATGATTATCCCTTTGTGTGGTCTGTCTGTTAAAGCTTCCCCTCTCTGTGGGATCTGACTCGCTGTCAGCTCGTGCGACACACTTACGCAGGAGCAGCGTCACAACGTTGGTTTTAAAATTGATGAGGGACGTTAATATTTTAGGACAAGCGGTCTACCTCTGTTTAGTGACAGGATTTATGTTTAGCTGTAAGTTATGCCTCGTGTCTCTAAGGGAAACTCACTTGGGCCAGCTCTTAATTCACTGCGATTTATGGTGGAAGGTGCGAGCCCAGGCGTCTGTATTTGACCATCACCGCTGGGGTTTTTTGGGGTGGGGGGGCAGTAGGGGATACAAACCAGATGTGGGGACAGAAAAACTTATTTGTCTGACCTTTGTGGAAATTCCAGCAGTGACGCATTAAGATTTTAATAATGATATGGTGTACGATATTTCAGTGGCATTTACGGTGCTGGAGTGTTCAGCGTTTCTCTCTTGACATTTTAAAGACTGTGATTTCCCCTGTTGCGTCCCTGCAGATGTACCACAGGATCCGGCACTCTGAATGCATTTACAGAGTGACGATGGAGAAACTGTCCTATCACAGCATCTGCACGTCAGAAGAGTGGAAGACCCTTTCACAGCTCAACCTCCCTGAACCCATTTATAAAGAAATAGAAACGTGAGTGCCCCGTCTTTATGATCAAAGGACACATTTACATTTCTGATCTGTGTCTGCTTGTAAAATCCAGGATGTCTTTAATATTTCTGTTTTTTTTTTTTTTCAGGTTCCAGTTTGACATCAGTCCCTTTGAGGAGATCTGGCCTGCTGTTTTTATCTACATGGTTCATAACTCCTGTGGAAAGAACAGGTAGTCAGAAGACCAATTTAAATGTCGAAACTTTTCACTTAAACAAGTTTTAATCATTTTTTTTTGTATGCAGCTTTGAGCTGGAGAAGCTGTGTAGGTTCACCATGTCCGTACGAAAAAACTACCGCCGAGTGCCCTACCACAACTGGAAGCATGCAGTGACGGTGGCGCATTGTATGTACGCCATCCTGCAGAAAACCACTGGGATCTTCACAGAGCTAGAGGTTTGCTTCTAGTTAACTTTGAAGTTAATGTTTAATTTCAGCTGAATTTTATTAAAAAATTAAATCTGTCTCTGTTTTACAGAAGAAGGGTTTGTTGATAGCCTGCTTGTGTCATGACCTGGATCATCGGGGTTACAGCAACGCGTACCTGCAGAAGTTTGACCATCCGCTGGCTGCTCTGTACTCCACCTCCACCATGGAGCAGCACCACTTCTCTCAAACCGTCTCCATCCTACAGGTAGAGCTCAACTACGATTAAATTCACCACAGTAAATCTGAAAAAAATAACTTCTGGAATAATTTATTATTGTCTTCATTCAGACATTAAACATGAAAGAAAGTTTTTACAAAATTGCATTTAAACAGGACATCCTTTACTGTATTAGCCTATATAAAGTATGAGGAAACACATACAATAAGTAAAGGTTCGACAGAGCAAGGAAGGCAGATTTGATCAACACAAAAACCTCCAGCCTCAGTCCACTCCTTGAGAAGCTCCCCCAAATTTGAGAATGAATTGTGCTCGATAATCCTCTCAAGGCTGCGGTTATCCCTGTTGCTGATGACCTTATGTGACTTCCCCTCCTTGTGGAGGGATCTATATAAGATAGAGATCCATCCAACATATACAGATGCTCGATTTGATCATGATTCAGGAAATTAAGGGTCAGCACATTGAACTCATTGTGTTCCTCAAACCAACGCTGAATCCTTCCTTGTCTTATTGAAGCACACGTAGGAAACTTTCATTAGGGAATACAGCTTCTTTGAGAAGCAGTACTTGCTCAGCAACAGTGTTTAGGTATCACTTCAAAGGCTTTGAGTCAAAGTGACATCCACATGAACAGCAGGGCCCAAGGATTCCCAACGGAACTATTTCAAAGCAACAAACAACCATAACAGCATTCTTTGATCTCATAGTGCCTCCTGTACACAGACATTATGTAAAAGAATGATTCATCAGACCAGGCCACCTTCCTTTGGCTCATTTTCAATGCCTATACTAAACATGCGATTACCCTCTTCTGTACCATCCAGGATTTGCTGGTGGAGACTGAAGTCCACCTTCCGATTACAACCTGTTGCAGTCCAGCTGAGCTGAACGCCTCATAAGTGGAGCTTTTGCTTTTTTATTGATCTCTTTGTTTTTCATAGCTGGAAGGGCACAATATTTTCTCCAACCTGAATTCCAGCGAGTACGAGCAGGTGCTGGAGATCATCCGAAAGGCCATCATCGCCACCGACCTCGCCCTGTACTTCAACAACCACCAGCAGCTGACGGAGCTTCTGACGATGGGGGGACTGGACTTGAACAACCACTCGCACAGGTCGGGCCTCACCAGCAACACAAGACAAACCTACGGGCATAAAAACACACTTTGAGTATCTCTGCATGGACATAAGGTTCTGCTTCTCTCTAGGGACCGTGTGATTGGTCTGATGATGACAGCATGTGACCTGTGTTCTGTTACCAAGCGGTGGCAAGTCACACGACTCATAGCTAACGACATCTATGCTGAGTTTTGGGCTGAGGTACAGTGGGATACTGTTCAAGCTTAAAAGGTTTTAGTGTCCTGATCATGCCTCCAGTATAACAGTCAGACCTCTATTCTTGCTTGTGTTCTTGCTGCTGCAACTTTGCATGTCTCACAATTTGAATTGCCCAAAATAGTGCTGTCAGGTGGTCAGGAGGTCTCAGAGTAGGCAAACATAAAAGGTTTCTTGTTATTTTGTTCCTCCACAGGGGGATGAGATGAAGAAGATTGGAATTCAGCCAATCCCTATGATGGACAGAGACAAGAAGGACGAGGTTCCTCAAGGCCAAGTAAGACACACCCAGACCTGATTACTTACTACCGCAGCTGTAGAAAATAAGAAAGCACTTCAGTAAAACCTGTCTGAAAACATGAAGTAGGCTAAAAGATCTAAAAAAGCAACACATCATGCCACCTTCTAAAGAAATTTAATAACAAAAGAATCTAGCACAGAAGTGCAGATCTCACTTGTTGTTGGTTAAGGTCAGACGTCAGGATTTAACAAAGAGATGGGACAAAAATGTCCTCCATTGCCAAAATGTCTTCTGACCAATAAAAGCAACTAAATGCTTCTCACATTCACTTAAAACCATCTGGATGCTCTCAGGAATTTTGTAGACTGACGAGACAAAAGTGGAATGTTTTGGAAGGTGTGTGTCCCGTTCACCTGGAGTAAAACTAACTGCATTTCAGAAAAACATCATCTTACCAACAGCCAGACATGGTGGTAGTGGGATGTCTGGAGCTGATTTGCTGCTTGAGGACTTACTGTAATTCATAGGATCATGAATCCTGATGTCTACCAGAATATCCTGAAGGAGTGTCTGACCTTTGACCTTAAACAGGCCATTCATGCTGGAAAGCCCTCCAATGTATTTGAATTAAAACAATTCTGCAAAGAGACAAAATTCCTTCACAGTAACGTAAGAGACTCATTACCAGGTGTCACATGTGATTACAGTTGTTACCACTAAGAGGGTTTTAGTTAGTAAGTTTTTGGGCCAACTAGTTTTTCACATGGTTCCAGGCTGGTTTGGACAACTTATCCCCTCAATAAATGGAATCATCATTTAAAAACATCATTTTGTCTTTACTTTCTGTAACACAGACTTTTCAGTGTCGTTCAAACTTTTGTGGATGTGCAAAATTGTCAAATTTTTAAACAGATGTGGCTTTTAGCAACCAAGTTAGTCACATGTCACAGTTCTTAATCATCAGTCATAAATCTGTGATCAGCAGACATTGATTTATGAGATTGCTAATGAGCAACAGTAAATCCAAAACGTTTGTCTTTTTTAATCTTTTTAAGGTGGGATTCTACAACTCTGTTGCGATTCCATGCTACACGACGCTATCGAACCTTTTCCCTCCTTCTGGTCCTCTTTTAAAAGCCTGCAAGTATGTTTTAAAAACTGCACCTAAGTGAATGAAATGTATTTAAAAGTCAAAAATTACAAATGTGTGTTTTTTTTCCACAGGTTTTTGTGGGGGGAAGTTATATTCAAGATGTTTATTGATAAATATTCTGCTGATTTCACATCTGATGAGATCAATAGTTGCCTGATCGGCAGTGATTGATCAAATTAAAATAGAAGCAATAATGACTTTATGTACATTACAAGTCCACATTCTAAGTGCTTTAATGAAATATATACAACAAACACACATGCTGCTTCACGGATATTTAATTGTGTAATTGTGTAACTTTTGAAAATTTAATATCAGACTTAAACAGAAAGCTGTTGTTCTTCGTTCGGTGATGCATCAGAGCGTCTGCATTTCTGCTTTCATGTTCAATAAGTGTGTAAAGGATGTATTTACGACTGTTAGTGCTGGTTTCAAACAGGATTGCGTCGCACATTTGCTCGCCCTTCTGCTGCTTTGTAAAATGTGTCCTTGATCTGCGGGGAATGCAAACAAAGTGAGCGGTGTAATATATATAAGCCCCAGCTGTACGTCAGCACCCGGCTCTGGGTGGGCAGCGGGCCTAGACCCCGTGGAGCCCAGCAGCTCATTCTGGGATCTGCTAAATACGTGAAAACTGCATCAGGCAGGATAATTGAATTGAATGGCAACAAAGGGTGGCCCTTTTTGCACTCGCAGACTACGACTTTGAATTGAGAATTTTAATGCTGCCAGCTGGCTCAAGTAATGTTTTAACAAACCTCTTCAGAATCATAATATAATTTCTCTAATTCATGAGTTTTGTGCCTGCAGGGGGAACCTGAATCAATGGGAGCAGATAGCACGAGGAGAGGTGGAGGACATCGTGCCCAGCCGGCCTTGTGAGTCAGGCCCTGTCAAGGTGGATAATTGACTACCAAAGGGGCTGCTGGCCCAGCAAACAGATCCAAACTGAATCCTGCCACGGACCGGGAACTTGGACGGGAAGAGGACGTACCACATCCTGTGTCAGCGGGAAGCCGGATTAGCTCGGAGGGACTTGACTTTGAAAACACACAGTTACCTCATTGGGTGACGGAGGTGTCAACACTGACGGTTTCACCGATCCCAGAGACTGACAGATGTTCGTTGGGGGAGGGACTTCAGCCCCTGCATCCTCTCAGCTTGGGGGTTTATTTGGTGGAATGGCCTTGTGTCATTTCAGTTACTTTGGCTGTTATTTTATGAATTTTTTTGGAACTGATTCCATTTTGGTCTTGTATTTGCAGAGGCCTTATGCTGAACCTTTAACAGGCTAGGATATGTGAATTTACTTTAATTGATTATTTTCACTTCAGGCTCTTTTTGAAGTGGTACTGTTTGCCTTTTGTGTTGAGTTTATCGGACACGCGCTATTTCAGCAAGGTATTCCCAGAGACGGAAGGAATGTGTAGAGCTGATGTACGGCATAGTGACACCTTATTGAAAAGGTGGACTTTTAGAATGTGCTTTTTAAAGCAAATATCCTTTGCAGTACTTGAATAAATACATACAGCCTATTCTATGTGGAGATTACAGAAATCCCTCTAGAAACATAGATAAACTGTGATGAGAGGAGTTAATAGTCAACACTTGTGAGTGCAGTCACAAGAGGGTCACACTGTTTGAAGTCTGAGGCACTTCATACCCCCCCTCCAGCATTTAGGAACCTGCTGCACCAACATCTTTCTCAACAACAGGATCCAGCCCACACCCTTTCATTGTGGTTCACAACATAAAACCATGCAGGAAAGAAGAGCCTATATATGGTGTGCAGTTTCTATTTTAAAGTAGGCAGGCGGGAATAAAGTCTCTTTCCCGTGATTAAGTTAAAACGTGTCTATCTCTGGGATTGCAGCTTAAGAGTGTCGTTTGGATTTTTTATTTTATTATTTTTTTGCAAGAGTTTCACTGATGTCCAGGCTGTGGAAGCACATAAATCATCCTCATTTCCAAAGCTCTACCAGGAAAAACCAGAAACATTCAGACTCCTTCCTAATGAGTTTCCAAGATCTTCCAAAAGACAATTAATTTTGTCTTAATCTTTCCTTCCGGTGGACAATGTCCCTCCAAGGTGTGACATTTCTGCTGGAGGTTTTTTTTTTTGTTTTTTGTACGGCTGGTACTGTGGAGTGTTGTGAATGTACATTTTGATGAATGTTTTTATTGGATGCAGATTATGGGAGGTGGTGTGTGGGTTAGTGCGCCATCAGTTTCCTGTGTGTGTGTGTGTGTGTGTGTGTGTGTGCTTTGTCTTTTGTTTTTTTTTTTTAGGATTGCTTCCAGTAAGCTTCTACCAAGAGCAACAAACAGCATGCACCTTACCTGAAGTTTCTATATAACTTTGCATAATATGGTAGTAGGTGTGTGTATTATGTACAATCTAGGACTAAGCTTGTACAGACTGAAATGTGTGTTCTGATGGTGCTAAATGGAATGACAGTCGTGCACTTTCTTACTGTGTGTGTGTTTGTGTGCGTGCGTGCGTGCGTGTGTGTGTGTGTGTGTGTGCTTTTCCTTATTTCTTCACTTCATTTGACAACATGATAAAGTCACTGCACTGTCCCTCATTTCCAGCACCAGTTATAACCCATGGTCTGCACTATGTTTAGCTTTGACCTTTATCATTATTATTATTATTATTATTATTACTATTGTTATTTTCTTAGAGTTAAATTTAAATTAACTTATATTTTTTATACAAAGAAAAGTAATGTTTGCCTTTTTGTTTTGTACAAAGTAAACATTAAGATAAATTAAACAGTCTAGACATGTTACTGTTACCCAGAATAACTGAGGAATGTGTCAACTGTAAATGTACGAGCCGTAGCCCAAATGACTTTTATTAAATACATCTCTAAGAAAAAAAGGTCTCTGTGCCACATTATTCATGTTTGTATTTTTTGCTTTTATTTTGTAATAAAACACACTAAACAAATGCCGGGATTTTTTTTTTCTTCACGTGATTTTAGATACAACAATATGTCTGAATTTAATGTTTTATTTTGGTGAAGCTTGACTTTAACAATCAAACCAAATTTACTTAATTTGGCATTTTTTTGGTGGACATTTTAAACAGTCTATCATAATTTTCAGATTATTTTGCTGAAATGAACAGAGTGAAGAGATGCTGCACATTTTATTCATTTATTTGATCAAATTTTGCAAGATTTTGTTTTAATAAAGATTTTAATTTAATAGCCACGTTTTGAAAGCTTTTAATTTGATAGGAAGGAACCAAGCCAAAGAGGTAATTATTTTAAAATTTTCACTGGACTGCAAATGATCAACTTTTCTGCAAAGGCATCAAATAACTATATTCTTTTTTTTATTCTAATAGAACTTTTTTTTTTATTTTCAGCAACATGTCCACAGTTGGGGAATTTCATTTCTGTGGATCTTTGTGTTCTGTTTTTCTTTTATGGTGTAGTTACGTCAAATGATATTGCACAGAACAATGTTACAAAAGAGTAGAAGCTGTTATGCGATGCATTTCATTAGAGCATGACTTGTTACTCCATTTCTTCATGTTCAGCTTTGCCATCTGGGTACTTTCCTATTCTGGTCACTCCATCCCTGAGGTTATTATATTTTCTTTCGTTTCCTCCCTTCTTTAATGACTTTAGGCTATCCTTTCACACAAAACACTTTAACAATAAGATTACATGCTACATTAATTCAATTGTTAAAAATATCAATCTAAATCCCCCTTTAATAATTGCTCAACAAATTGTGTAAACTTTAAACAGTGACACTGCAGGAAACACGTGAATCAGGAAACAACATGGGGAAAATAGGGGATGTTTGTTAGAGTGATTGTTTCCATGTTCAAGAGATTATAGACAACACATCTGGTATTTGCAGTCTAAACAACTTACTCATAATGTTACTTCTGGCTTGATTCAATTCTAAACACTCCTGCCCACTAAAAATTCAGTGAGTTACACTTAAGATATGCTGCCAGAGGACAGTTTAGGTCAGAACTCATTATTTTCTGGACACAGAAAATATTTACATCACATGACATCTTTTAAAAAGCAGCTTACAGCTCTTGAATAAACTTTTCTTTATGTGACACTGCTAAATCATACATGGATTGAGCTATAAATACATTATGAAACTTAGTTTATGCTTTTATGGAAAAACAATTTTTGCAATTTTTTAAATAAATATAGCTTTACAAAAAATGTTGTCCTGTTTTTTAAAACACAGATGTGCTTTCCTTTGTATTTGACACTACCTTCTTCTTTTTTTTTATTTATTTTTTTACTGCTTCCTGTTTATATTTTTAGTGTTGTAATTTGTGGACTCGTTCCTATGACAGCTGAAATGTTGTCACACATGCCTTCTGGCACTTTTATTAAATGGTTAAAATATTGCTTCACCTGGAGGCTAACAGTCTTTACACCAAAATGCTTTTCATTTAAAATTTTATATTTGTATACATTTAGCACAGTTTTTAAAGTCTGACATTTCTTTTAGGACCCAAAAGTGCATCGGTACGATTATTAAGAAGTCATTGAACGCAACACAGGTATTGCGTGAGCCGGTCTTCATGGCAACCAAATAAAGCTCGTGCCTCAGTAGATAAAAAGAAAGTTTGTTTTTCTGCAAGACACGACTAAATAAAAGGTGAGTTTTTATTTAGAATTTGTGTTTTTCCTCCCCTGCTGTTACAGGCACAGTTATTACTTGACATTTAATAGTTAAAAAAAATCTCCCTAAAGGTTTGTAATTCGGGAAAATCGTGAGGAAATTGATCTGTCTTGCTGGCTAACCTGCTAAAACGCCATTACTGTTCCACTACTCTTAGATATTTGGATTCATTTAAGGGAAATAATGGAAAGTCATTTGAGGGTATTTAGTCAAATTTTTTGCTAGCTTCTACTATGCTAACTCCACACATTCTTGAAGTAAATACAAGTGTATCACTTCACTTCTGTGTCTTTAAACAAACTTTATAATATTTGAACTCTCAGAGCCATGGCCAGCAGCTGTAAGCAGAGTGATGCTGCTGAAGCTGCTCAGAAGGCTGTTATCCTGACTCACTCCTCCGGCCATCTGGGGCCACGCAGCCTGAACCAGAGTCAACCTCCCAAAGAGACAGAGCAGTTTTTCTGGAGTGCATCACAGAGCCAAGAAGAAAGTCCAAACTCCCTGGCACTTGAGAAGAAACAGACAAAGACGCTGGCCTGTGTCAAGCAAAAAGAAATAAAAGCATCTCCCTCTGAGAACACTTCTGGCACTGCTTTTGCAGAGTCTGAGGTCTTGGGGTCAAAACAAGATCAGACTAAAGATTATTCATCACATGCAGGCACAAGAGAAGATGCAACTCTAACTCAAATAGGTTCTTGTTCTTCAGATGTTTTGACAAACCAGCTTAAAGACTGTTCTCAGAGAGAATCTAACTCTTTATCTGACCTGGAGGGGAGGATGCCATCTTTCTCGAGTCATTCCAACAATGAAGGCCTGAATAATGAAGATAAGTGGGAGATGAAACAGTGGTTGGAAAAGGAAGTTCCAACTAAACAGGACATCTGGGCAGAAAGAAACGTTGCTGAAGTTTATGAGAGGAAACTCCAAAAGGTAAAAATGGTCACTCACAATAAGTTTTATAACTTAGAAATGAATAAAATCAGGCACAGACTGTTATACTGATTTGATAATGTGTGTGTTTTACAGGAGTTGAAGAAGTTGTCGGTGCAGAGCCGGCCCAGCAGAGATCGCCTTGCGGTGTTCAGTGACGTCTTTGATGATGTATGTGAAGGCTCGCCAGTATTTGGACGCATCCTGAGGGAAATCAAGGTTTTTCCATTTCCTCTGTACCCTCTAGCACATTTTTAGCATGTGCCGTCAGATGTGTTTGAGCCAAAAGAGACTGAGTCCCTGGTGTAGTAAGTAGAGCAACCACCGGAACCTGGTCTTCATGCGTCAGGGAGCAGGACTTCAGAGGGCAACGACTCCGTCACTGCTCATTCACGTAAAATGTAGCGTATCGTGTGAGTTTGCTTTTTTCCACCTGACACCGTTGCTCATGCATTCAGTGAAACTGCTTTACATGTGCAGAAATTTGCATTGCTGAGGTTTTTTTCAGCATTTTTTCACTTTTGCAGACTGGAATTTAAATGATGGCATTTGTTGTAAAGAAAAATCACTGAGGTGGACTTTATACTTCAGCTGAGAGGATTTCAGACATTTGAAAGTGTAAACCAAGAGGAATTTTGATTATCCTTTATTCTGTGTCTAACTTAAAATATTTAAAAATAAAAGTTAAATTTAAACAGTCATGCAGAAGATCTCTCACTTTAGATTTTGTGGTGTGTCCCCTTTTTACCTTTCACATTTAAGGAGTGAATCCTTGCTGCTAAATGAGACCAATGCTTGACTAAATTATTATTTTTACAGCTTTCTTTAAGTTTTGCTTTAATATACAATGACACATTACCATTATACACTGATTTAACTTTTTCCTTTCTATCCAGACAGATTACGATTTATACCTGAACCACTTGATGAGTTCCCAGCCCTCACAACATAACATGGTAAGGAGAATACCTTAAATTAATGTAAATAATAAGCCAATAGTTTTCATATAGTATTTTTTCAATTGTCTTCTGTATTTGTATCAAATAATTTAAGTCTTTTCTAGTATTTTTGTCCTTATCAATGTTGCTAATGTGTCATAGTTGCAGGAGGATTCAGCTGGTAATGAAACAAGTGAAAAGGAGCTGAATGATGCTGAAAAAGAAGTTTACAGGCTGGAGCAAGAAGCTAGAAGAGCTCTGGAGGAGAATAAACAGTACTGTCATGATTTTTTTAAAGAAGAAAAAGGGGATGTAGACTTTTACTAGATTAAGTTTGTTCCTTTTAACATCAGATTGCAACATGAACTACAGAACACTCCAGCCATAATGGGTCAAGAAGATGACAACATGAAGAGTAAGTCTCATGTCTTCATTTTAACCATCCTGCAGACCTTTAAAGACAGTTTTGTGGGATCACTAACTCAGCGGTGCCTTTATAATACCTGCAGTAGTGTGTTCATACAAGCACAGATCTGTTAACGTTCACCTCTTCTGTGTGTGAGCAGCTATATCTCTGCCCGGACTTCAGGACAGTACCATAGATGATACTAACATCCTCCACCTCCGGAGGCTTCAGGTGCTTAACGTGTGGAAGGAGATTCAAGACTTGGAGAAGGAGATTTGTGAAAAGCTGGTGTCCACTGTTAGGACTTCTGCAACTGAACGGCGTATCAGAGATCTGAAGGTGCTAAAAATGCAGCACAACTTGTTTTGTAAGAGTACAACTTTACAGTTAAATCACCCTGGGCATCAGGAAGTTTCCCTGCTGACTGATTTTAATATATATTATTATAATGCATTTTAGCATGTTGTTTACATGTTTCCTCCTTTTGTGTGTTTCCAGACTGAAATGATGAAACTAATAGCATCAAATGACCGTCTAAGGACCATTAACAAGGCAAGTTAAATTAAACTTTCTAACAAAATTCCAAGCATTGCCGCCATGTTTTAAAATGTATTTATTTTTTAAGGATTTCCAAAACAACATCAATGAGGTGCTGAACAGAGAGAAAGCAAGCAAGACCATCAGACGGTATGTGGTGCTTACATAGTGCATGAAACATATTACTAGTCTGTGACCTTCTTTTACCAACATGAGCTTTTTTAACCGACACAGGATGTTGTGGAGTGAAATACACAATGATCTCCAATCAGCTGGCGAATAGCTTCATCAGTGAGCAAACCAAAGGATCTGTTTAAAGTTAGACAGGATGAGCAAGAAGATAACAAACTGCAATAAAATGACCAAAAAAAATGATAGATTCATATCTTTAAGGAAGGTAACTACCAAAAAAAACTAAATTAATTATCTGTTTAATAGTCCAGAAGTCTATCTAATCAATCTTTATTAATCCAAATTAGATGTTTTTAGTAACTCATGGTAATACATGTAATAATTAACTCATAACATCTCATAGAATACATTTGTTTTTGCATTTATTGTGAAAATAAGTCACTTTTAATCATTTTAAGTTGATGCACATTCAAACTAATAATGTTTCCTTTGTTTCATCCATAACAGAGTAAGGTCATTAAACATTTCCAGTCAAAATAAACAGTTTTTTTTTAGTATTATTTTAGCAGCTTTTGGTATCTGCAGCCTAAACTGTGGCAATTCTACAGAATAAGA
>SSNR01000024.1:3750694-3798548 GCA_006937965.1 Callopanchax toddi
TCCCGCCTCAGTCTGCCATCCGATCCACATTGCACCAGACCCTTCATGTTCCTCCTGCAGGTGGTGGGCCCACAGGTGGATGAGCCCATGTATCCAGTTCGGGCTGGGCCCGGCCGGGCCCCATGGGCGAAAGCCCGGCCACCAGGCACTCGCTCACGGGCCCCAACCCCAGGCCTGGCTCCAGGGTGGGATCCCGGTAACCCTCCGGGCCGGGTACACTGGCTCGATGATTGTACTTGCATGAAGAGTCTTTTGAACCGCAGTTTGTCTTACCCCTCACCTAGGACCAATTTGCCATGGGTGACCCTACCAGGGGCACAAGTGCCCCAGACAACATAGCTCCTAGGATCATTAGGGCACTCAAACTCCTCCACCACGATAAGGTGACGGTTCACGGAGGAGAGGTTAAATCTTTCTTTGCTAAATGAATACATGATACTAAGAAATGTTTTTTGTGAAGACAAAGGGGGGAAAATCATATCAGTGTAAATATATATAGAAATTTAGATGTTGTTGTTGCTAATATAGCATTTTTGTTATTAGTCTGTTTAGTTATATTCACTGATGGAAAAATGGGAACAATTTAATAATAGTGTTAGATTTTAAATGCAAAATCTTAATTTACTAACAAAACTGCACTATCCTAACAAATTCCTGTATCTGTCAAATTAATAGAATGGTGTAAAAATGCATTGTGTTCTGAAATTTAGCTAAGAAAAAATGAAGACAAACTGTCCTATAAAATTATTTAAGATATAACAAAAATCTAACACATTTTGAGGCTTTGGGATTAATTCATTATCAAACTTTGAGTGAGCTGGTGACAGAAATGCTTATATATACATATTTCATTTTACAGCCAGAAACAAAATTGGGAGCAAACTTCTCTCAACACAAGAGGGCAGTAGAGTCACATGAGAAAGACACCCCATAGGATAAATTTAGTGTTCTGTACTAGAGCTAAAATCCTTTGCAGGCTTCCTTTATTTTATGCTTTTTGTGTACTTCCAGCCCTTTATTACTTTTGAAAGTGGACTTAATGATATGAAACTCCAATAAGTTTACGCTTTACCAATGCCCCTTCTTAAAGGAAAAAGGATAATTCTATGGCTGTCTTTGTTTTTTTCAGTGCTGAGTTGTCAGTCTGTGACCTTTATCAAAATCAGTAAAAATAGTTTGAGGTTTGAGATGTCTTGAGAAAGGTCATGTTGGAATGGGAGGGGTGGGCGCATTAAAGGAAATCCAAAGATGGGTTTCTGTTTAGTTTCTGTGACTTGAGTCATAAAAATCCAATTATAACTTTGTGCCCAAAAAAAGGGGGTGAAAGCTCTCATTTGGTTTGTTTACAATGGCAAATGAGAGGACTAGCAGAGTTATAAGGAGTTTTCAATAGACTGATATGGTGAGAACTTTACCCCTGATATGACAGAGTGCCTTGCTGTCTGCCAGAACCTAATCAGAGGTCAAAGTCTGCGTTCAGACAGTCAGTAAGATCAGAGGGTGTTTTTGTCCTGTATGTGCTCTTCCCTTTCTGGAAACCGTGTTAACAACACCTCGTCTTGTTGAGATCTTCCTCTGTTTGGATTCAGCTTCATCATGTTGCTGCGGACTGTAGTTCTGCTCCTCTTCTGTGTGTCTTTGGGTGCGTGTGCCACTCTAGGACACTACCAGACTGAAGCAAAAGAGGAAAGGGAGGCTGCTGCTAGTGATGCCGATGGTGCATCAGATCCAGTAGAAGCAGCAAAACAATTTACATTACCTAACGATAAAACACGTCCAGTGGATAACCAGGGCGCTGACCCGCCTGAAGTGGAGGACCACGTAGAAGGCAAGTCTCCTTTGGAAGCTCTCACTAAGGAAGCTGTTGCCCAGGAACAACCTCCGTCTGATGATGAGGCCAATGAGATCAAGCCAGTTCAGACCAGCAAGGCTCCAAACAAACCTGAAGACGATTCCAGTAGCTGGAGCCTGAACTCGATAAGAAACAGTTTTCAGACTGTTCACGGATACTTTGACTCCCTGGTGGAGCTGGTCGGGGGACGCGATGGTGTCTGCAAGTACCGCTGCAGATATGGTAAGTAGGAATCTTAAAATTTTTAATTTATTTGCTTTCATCGCCCACATCATACAAAATAATCAAACATGTTTGTCCTAAAGATTATTGTTACTGAGCTGCAGTATGTTTTGTGGTTGTCCCTTCAGGTTTGTACTCAATAAAAATGTTCTCAAACAGAAGTCATATCTTATCTGTAAAATGACACCTGGCAGCAGAGTTACACCTTAATATCATTTCATTAATGCAGATTATGTTTCAAATGAAGCTTTTCTGTGTTTATAGGCGAGCTTCCACAGCCTCGACCAGGCTACCAGCTCCCAGAGCCCAACGGCTGCAGCTCCTCTCTGGTGGGATTCCAGGTGAATGCTGCTGTAGGTGGCCTGCTTGTAGCACCCAACAGCTCAGAAGAGTGGTATTTTCACCTCAAACTGTATGTGCACATTAGTAAACTGTGCTTTTATTTATTTATGTTTATGGCAGCTTGATATGGGAATCCCAGCTATGACAAAGTGCTGCAACCAGCTGGACATTTGCTACGACACTTGTGGCCTAAATAAGTACGACTGTGATGCCCAGTTTCGCTCCTGTCTGCATGACATCTGCTCTGACCTCAAAAAGAGCCTGGGGTTTGTGTCAAAAGTACAAGGTGAGAACTATTTTTTTCAGCATTGACCATCAGGACTATAGTGCATGCTGAGGAAGTAACAAGTCTTATCTTCCTCCTCTCAGCCTGTGAATCGATGGCAGACGCTCTCTACAACACCGTGTGGACTCTTGGTTGCAGGCCTTACATGAACAGCCAGAGGGCAGCGTGTATCTGCGAGGGAGAGGAGAGGGATGAGCTGTGACAGGTGGAAGGCTCCTCTGCACCTCCAGGAATAAATAACGAGTCGTGGATATTTCCATTTTTACACAGTGCATTTATCTCTTAAGAGCCAGAAATTAAAAAGATGCAAATGAAGAATTTAAGGGAACAGTTTTGCAGGATTTATTAGTATTAGGTACTTAGTAATATTATGTGTTTAAATATGACTTTCAGAATTTTTATTATTTGCTCATGCAAATTTACCTCTCAGTACTCCTCATTTAGGTCAAATTTGGGCCTCTGTGACTCCATTACCATAAATCACTTGATGACTCCGTATAAAAGTGCCTGATAAGAAGATGAGGAGGATACTGTAGTCAGATTAATTTCATCTAGAGAGAAAGTTGCAGTGTAATTACAAAGGTGAACTTGGCTCATCACATGCTGCTGTTTAACATTTGATATGAAACACTGAAGCTAGAGTTCAGATCTTTTTAGGGGAGTTTCTTTGGAGAGGTTATGAAAGTGTCACATCTTACCTTTTGCTCTTTGAGTGACCTCAGCTCAAACAGACTGACAAGCTAACTGCTAGTCACAAAGTAGATTACTGCTGTCATTTTTTAAATGTCTTGGCAGTTCATGTGAGGACTATTTTAAAGACTTTTACCTTGCTGGTAATGTCATAAGGATAGACTATATTAAAAAAGAATCAACAAAACCTAATTACAGGAAATTTACAGGTGGGCTGTTGCAAAAGTGAGTGAATAAACTAAGGACTATTTATACAGGGAGGAGTGATCACTGGGATGAGTAGCAGCTGAATGTTTAGAAAGGTGTATAAAGGTGCAGAATAACCGGAGAGCTGAGGAAAAACTGACTAGTGACAGAATTAAACTATAAAACAAAAGAACAAATCCTAAAAATTCAAGAAGTCCAACTTGTGACTAAATACAAGCATGACTACAAAAGAAGAGCCTAAAACAAACAAACAAAAACATACAAAAGTAAGAAAACAAAGTTAATAAGATAGCATAGCAATTTATTGATCCCAGAGGGCAATTAGATCATTTGTAATACAATCAGACGGTATAAATTTGCACTGCAGAAATTAGAGTAATTTAAAACTGATAGCAGTATAAAAGTGAATAGACTGCTTAAAGTTTTTGTGATTAGACGAGATTTAAAAACAGTAATCAACCTTATAACTGGCCTCTCTCAGGCTAGCCATTAGCTTGTCTGTCCACTCAGAACTAATCTCTGCTTCTCCAAACTGAGGTCATTCAAACAGCTAAGATACTAATTGTTCAGAACATTTTAACAAAACTCTTCTTCAAAATATCTGAACTATCCCTTTAGGTCTATTACAACCTTTATGTTAATGTTTAATTTAAGTTATTTGGCTTTTTTTTTTAGAACTTTTTATTAATAAATGTTTGTTTAATCCAGTTAAAACTGCATGATTAACTCTAGATTAATTGACAAGGCGTGCACATTATTTTTAGGCACACATTACTTTGATCTCAAGTCAGTGGTTTAATGCAGAAAATGAGTGAAAATGCATCAATGAACGGACGTTTAAAAATCCACCACGTCCAAAAGTGAGACCCAGCTAAACATCCGCCGTGCTGCAGTTGTTGGATACAAACTGCGGCTCCTCTGAGCGGTTTCTAATGGAAATGTCAATCACTATAGTGCCAGTAAATAGTGCTGTGAGATGGAGTGGCATAAATACACAAACTGAGATGTCTTAATCATCACCAGTAATGTTTAAAAAAATATATGTATGCAGTATATATAAAAGTGTGTGTGTTTGTGGGACTTTAAAGGGACAGTGCAATAGATATGTGTCTTCATTTGTAGCCCAATAAACTGAATTGGTCAGCTCATTTATGTGCTATTCTTCCTATTTTTGTTGATGCCTTTGTTGTCAGCATCTCGACTAAGGCAGAATATAGATGGGGCCTGTGCTCAGTGTGTGCTGCTCCTGAGACTCCTCCGTCCAAACCTCCCGCCGGACACGTCCACGGCAGCGCTGGGCACAGCGAGTGTCTCCTACCCCACATACTAACACCTGACAGTGAAGGAACACTTGCTGAAAAAAAAAGAAAGAAAACTAGCTTGTTTTTGGAAAAATAGAGACAGAAAAAATGACAGTGTAATGGATGGCTGCTAATTCATCATGTATTAATCTTCACCCTATAGAGCAACAGGGATGTAAGCCCACACACGTTCACCAGCTGGCTCCCAGCATGCTTAATTTACTCACTCGATTGTCTTTGCCAGCGAACTTGAAGACGGAGACCTGAAAGTGCTTGGAAAGCTGGTCCTTTGATGAATACTGTGTCACCGTTTCATCTGAGATGCATCTGCGTAGGAGGACGAAGTGAGAAACCAGAGTCAAACATGCAACTCGTTCATTCACGTTTCCTTAACAAGCCTCTTCATTAAAGCCAGCTGTCCTCAGCTGCTAAAACACGCTTTATCTCCTCCAGTGAGAAATGTTAATCCTGTTAGTGTCAAACAGCAAGAGGATAACTGCCCCCCCCCCCCCCAAAAGTGACAAGAGCATGTTCATTTTTTTACCCTGAACTTTTTTTTTTCTCCACACATTCATCAGAATGCAAAGCCAGACATTGTTTTTTTCATTTGGCATCTCATTCAAAAAGAGTTGGCTTCCTGTCTTTTAACTGTCAAGCGGCCGATGCAAGGAGCTTTGAATCAGCTGAAACTGTTGACATTTATCATAAACATGCAGGACCTGACTGTATATTTCTTATAAGCTGAGAAAATGTGAAAAAGCAGAAGTCTGTGGGTTTCAGGTGTGTGCATCTCTCAAACATATGGAGTTTATCTGTAAACTTCTGAAACTACTAGTGATGCCTTTCTGTTTCTTGGAAGACACACCTTGACCCTGCAGGTGTACAAGTAAACATGAACTGTGGAGCTTGTTGGGTCATTTCTGTGGTCAATAAAGGCAAAATAAAAAGCTATTTGTAGCACAACACATTGATAGATTAATCAATATTCACCCGTCTTTGATGAGGTAATATTTGAGAGACTGGTCAGCACTGGGCCCTGGAGTTGCGAAGCAGCTCTCCACCAGGGCGGAGAGACCCTCCACCCTCTCCTTTGGCTCTACCCCAAAGAACAAGGAGTCGTGTAGACGTAGCTGGGGCGGGGTGTGGTAGGATTCTGAGAACTCTGCATTCTTGAAGAGCTCCAGGTTGAACCGGAAGACACCCTCACTGTGACCTGCCAGCTCCAGGGCCGAGCTGCGTAGACTTGCCTGGTATTCGTCCGACACTTGATACTCTCTGGGAAACTCGCAGGTCACTGGGAGCACTAACTTGCTGGTGCGGACTATTAGGTCCTTGCTGCTGCCTGGGCTGCTCCTGGGCAGGCCTGTCACCAGATTGGTCCCCACTATCTTGTTGCCTGTCACCTGAAAGTAAACAATCCCTTCACTAAAATGGCTTTTCAATGAGTGACATGCTGAAAAGTGCAGCTTTACATCACAAACATTTGATTACACACAGTAAAGATATCACCCTAAAGCCTCTGACCTCCACCACTGTGCCGCAGGTCTTTAGGCTGAATGTGAGGTTGATGTGTGTGCCGTTGGAGACGCCTCGACAAGACGAGTTGGACAGAAAAAGCTCCAGTCCTCCTACAAGGTCTTTAGGAACCGACACCGTAATTGAGCTGGGATCACACTGGACTGGTACTGCAGGGATGAGAACAAGCAAATATTTTGCTATAGTTAAAAAAAAAATCACAAAATATTGTGTTGATACAGCAACCAAAAAATGATGAGGACAACTCCAAACAGGGGTGCATTCAGAACGTTCTCATTAACGTTGTCAGATGGGGCAAGTGATAATCTTGGGGGTGTCATGCAAACAACCATAACAGACTGTCAAAGGTTTTATTATGCTCCTGTCTTATATAGGAAATTGCCTTCTAATTTGGCCTACATTATTTTAGTTTATTGCAAAACAAAGTAAGGCATAAGTATAAAATATGTTGCAACTCATTCAAGCCTGTCCTTTCTTTTCCTAAATGAATACTCCTTGCCTCACTTTCCTCTGTTTATCCGGGTCACGGGGCAACCCTTTTATGTTGGGGGTCGACCCCAACATAGAGGCGCCACCAACTCCTTATTATTTCCCACACAATGTTTATCAAATTAGGGCATAAAAAGCACAAACATCCATCAAAATGTTGTGTTTTTTATATATTCTCTGAGTCATAGTATTTAAACTTCATAAAATCTGACATTAAACATGAACTTGTTTAGATAACTGAAAGGGAATTAGTGGAAACTGTTCTGATAATGCAGGTGAACACATCATTCTGAACATAATTGCCAGTTTCTGAAAGCTGTAATTTCCTTTCCTCCATTATCTGTTTCATAAACTGCCAAAGGGTAAAAAGGAAATTAGCCTGCGCAGTCTCAAAGTGTAAATGAGGTTTGGTGATGCTTCCTCACACAAATCTTTAGAAGAGGCCGTTTATTAATAACAATAAAAGAACAAACACTGAATTATTTAATTTATCTGTTATGGCTTGTGGAAATGTGTACTTCACTGGAACACCTTCAGGAGATAGCTGAAGGTTCCTCCTTCCCCTGCACATACACACCCTGGCATGTGCGTTTGTCCTCTCCCAGCTCCAGCCCTCTGGGACAGTGGCACTGAAAGGAGTCCTGCAGCGAGGAGCAGCCATGGCTACAGCCTCCATTGTTGACGTGACAACCTTCTATCTCTGCAAGAGGCAGCGCAGGATAAAGTGAACAAAAGTGGCTCCCTGTTTGAATTATCTGTGTGCAACATCTTTACCTCTGCAGTTGCGTCCATCCTCGTCCAGAGTGCGGCCCCGCCCACACTCACAACGCCTGGAGCCTTTGGTGTTCACACACACCTCTGCACAGCCGCCATTCTCCTTATCACATTCATTTACATCTGAACACAGGACATGAGCCACATCTTGTCAGATATGATCATCGGATGAGTCTGTTTTTACCACTGGGCAGCAGGTGGGTGAAGTTTACCTCCAGGAAATTTATTTCATTTTTTTTCAGAGTTGGAGGATGATAAATGAACTCTTAAAAAAACCTTAAACTGGAGTTTATAATACTGAGGGGACTGGTAAGGTGATAGATGAAATAAATACTGGGGGCCAAATGTTAGTGAGGAGAGAGGAATGTGAAAGTCAATTTGCAAACGGCATCTAAAGAAATTAGGTTGATAAATTCAGGGCTTTTGGGGAAACTTAACAAAACCTTAAAATGTTGATGCTGTTTGTCCTCGTCACTGACAATTGTTCCTATTGTGTCTCTGTGAACACAATTGTGTTGCTACAACATGAGTAAGTGTAAGGCAGGCAATTAAAATAACTAAAATGTGTCATTAAAGTTGAAGTCAGGTTTTTTTGTAGTTGTTGCTTTTTTACAGGCAGTTTTAATGTATTCATATAGGTTTATGTGACATTATATTGAATTTGAATTTAATATTAAAATATCAATCAATTAAATCAAGCGTATTATTAGTCACTTTCTTCAAAATAATATAATTTCCTTTTAAAAATAACCATTTGGATCAGTGCATCCCTTCAGGGGTTATTACACTTCACACTTGTTTATTAATTAAGCGTTAACTGAGCTCATTTAAAAACACTTCATTAATGAATTATAATTATAATCTCTTTTTTCAGTTTGATCTATTTTAATTTAGTTGTTCATGCAACACAATTCATGAGTGTTTTATTAAAGTGTTCAAAGGATTCAAAATAATTTGACTATTAAAGAAAAACATGCACCAATTTAAAACAAGCTTAAATAAAAGTTTTTTGTTGATTTTTGTTTGACCATTTAGCGTGATAAGGCCAAGTACAGGTGTTAGAAAACCAAACCCTGTTCCAACAAGCTTTTTGGTTAAGCCCAATTTGGAGAATCATCCTTTTGTTGTCCAGAACTTCTGCCCAAAACTCTAATAAAAATGCAATCCAGCCACAAAAATCCAAATCGAATGTTTGGATATGAACATTTCATTTGGGCATTTGGAAAAAAAGCTGTGAATTCATGCAATTAAAACAGAAGAAACATCATCAAATAAATCTGTAGACAGATGTGACTCCAGACAGAAAGATAAACAAAATTTAAAAAAAATAATTTATGCAAAGAAAACCAGTTCTGCCATAAACTTCAGCATCAAAACACTGACAGCTGTGGAGATTTCAAATATGTGAACATATTCATCACAGCCAGGTGAAAGATGATTGATTTATCATTAATGTTTTTTTAATCCTGAAACACTTCCAACCTGAATGCCTTCCATGTTTCCTGGTTTACCTTTGTCTCTTCCTTCTGCTTGACTCACCCAGGCATGTTTGTCTGTCTGGACCCAAGACAGTTCCAGGAGCACAGCGACATTCAGACACGGGACATCTGGGACCGATGCACTCCACTTCATCACAGATGTCATAGAAATCTGTGCAACACACAAATGTAACATCAGGGAAATAAAAACATTATTCTTTATTATATAGATTCTTGGCACTCACGGCCACAGTAGACGTGGAAGCAGACAGAAGGCCTGGGCAGGCGGTAGACGAAGTATCCTCCAGGACAGGCCTTCACATCAGCGCTGGCGTTCCACTGGCAGCAGTTATCATTGAAGCTGGCGCAGACAGAAAGGCTGACGGTGCCCTCATGGAGCTGTGGGTGGCTGCCGTTCAGCCATACAGGGGCGTGTGTGCCACAGTGATTCTCAGGGATGCAGAAGGTGGGCATGGCATCCCCAGCCATGCCAGTGAAGCGGTACCACTCCCCAGACATGTGGCTGTCACACAGGGGCCCGCTGGACGACTGGTTAACGAGGAAATCTGTGTTCCTCCAGGGTTCATTCAGGCTGATGTAGGCAGAACACGGGTCCAGGGCTGAGACGACGAGACAATGAATCAAAAACTTCTATCTGGGCTGCTTTAAGGCCAGAAGTGCTTTGAGGCTAATGTGTAACAATAGTCAACAAGGGGTTAAGGGTAAAAGTTGGTTTGTCACATTTTTGCACACAAACAATAAAAAACAACAAGGTGAGACATTCATCTGAGCTGTAACAACTTTTTTTTTAGAGTTCATTTCAGACACAAACAATAAAAACATCAATAAAAAGAAGTTTTATGGATGTTAAAAAAAATCTGGTTTGAACTGTTAAAATAAACTCCTAGTTTATAAAATGTGATTTATTTTTTATTATCCTTAATCTTAGAAAGTTCATGATCAACATCCTCAGATTACAAACTTTTAATGCATTTTTTAAATACGCATTTGCATTCTGTGCCAATCATTTGTATATGTGCAGATTTTGTGTTAAATTCTTTGTCAGTGTTCATTTTTTAAAATTTTGATATTTTCTGCACCCAGACAAATTCTGTATTTGTTTAAAC
Organism: Callopanchax toddi; assembly: GCA_006937965.1. Taxonomy (NCBI): domain Eukaryota; kingdom Metazoa; phylum Chordata; class Actinopteri; order Cyprinodontiformes; family Nothobranchiidae; genus Callopanchax; species Callopanchax toddi. The sequence goes on from SSNR01000024.1 coordinate 3,760,999, forward strand.
TTGAAGATAAACCTGATTCTGAACCTTTTACCTGGTGGGTAAATGTTTTTAAGCAAGTAGTCTGCTCAGGTTTGACCTCAGATGGATGAAAACACAAAAACAAAAGCCTGAATGTTGAATCTTCCTTTCTAGATTTCTCCTCCTGCATGGACACACTGCAGAGCAACATTCCTGGTTTAATGGTTTGAGGTCACTCCACTTCTCCACCCATGACAGGCAAAATATTTCCAAGAAAGTCAAACAAGTTCCTGCTATCTCCACCTCACAACATTAGTTTTCACTTTTGGTTAGCTCTAAAGTAAATTGATGTTAGTGTAGCAACTTTTGGAATATGTAATTAATTTTCCAGTTCTGTGAGCACGTCACAAGAAATGTAATTCATACATTCTGGAGAGAGAATTTTTCTTTTTCACTTTGTTTTGGGTGTAAATTTGATGATACGATCCTTTAATTGATGTTTTTACTTTGATTAAGGTTTGATTAGATGCAGCATGAAAGAAACACCATTTAATTTAATTAGCACAATTTTTCTAGGCCTAAATCAGACCTTTGTTGCACTAAAATAAATGTTAAGATGGAGGCAGGTGTAATTAAAATAAAAGCTAACAAGCTGTCTGCACTGGGCTCTTTATCCAGTGACTTCCTGCAGCATCAGGAAAACAACTGAGCTGAAAGAGTAAACAATTATTAGTTCCCCCCTCCTTGATACCCTCTCAGCAGCGTAATTAAGAGGCAGATGTAAAACAAAAGGAGACAACCTGAGGATCTGGGTAATTCAGGCGAGAGAGGTTGTTAAAGAGTGAGACGGGATGGAGGAGGGAAGCTGATCAGCATCTTTAGTGATCAGTCGAAGCAGAATGAGCTCAAAAACACTTTACTGAAGCAGCAGAAATAATAAGTGCTCTAGTTTTTTTTTTTTTTTTTTCACTTTTCATGCAGAATCTTGTACAAAAAGTGTCAACAGCATCCAAGCCGGACGTGATTTCTAGCACCAATAAGATGTAAAGATGAAAACACACAAACATCCACTCAGTATTCCCTTCTGTTGTTTGTTCCCAGAAGCTATCAACAAATATTTATGTGTGATGAGCCTACAAACCATACACACCGCACTTTCTCTCTTCCATCCTCTGCACTGGACAGCTCATCTTTTCACTGCACTGCTGCAATAAAAGTTGAGGAATAAATCCATAGAGCTCCAGCCATTTGGCAGATTTAACAACCTTTTTTTTTCCTCTTTCTTTTGGAGATGTACAACTGACCCTGGCGCTCCAGTTCCAGCTGCACAGCAGGGGCCGGGGACAGAGCTGACTCATGTGGATGTATGCTAACGTGAGCATTAAATCTTCCAGATGGGGCCTGAATACGTTTGTTTGGCTGTTGAGAGGAAAGTGGAACCGAATCGGGCTTGTGGTTTTTATTGGTGCTGATGAAGACACACAGTGTCCAGACATTTGGAGCTTTTTTGATAAAACTTTAACAATATGTTTATCTGCACTCTTTTACATCCATGAAGTAGCACAGAGCTCACCATTAGGTAACGCCGTTCTTTAAAATGGCGTTATTACAAACACTGCTCATTTGTAAGTTGCTTTGGATAAAAGTGTCTGCCAAATACATAAACATAATAAAACCTGACAACATGACGTAGGCTAAAAGATCTAAAAAAAAAAAAGTAAAGAAATTCAAGAACAAAAAAACCCCAGAACCAAAGCTCTGCAGGCCTCACTTGTTTAAAAGGTCAGAGGTCATGAATTAACAATGAGAAAGCGACTGGGTGAAAGTGTTCAAACATGGCATTCATGTCAGAGTGTGTATTCTGTTCCATCTGGTGTAAAACAGAAAACCATCAGATCAACAGTCAGACATGGGGGAGGTAGTGTGATGGTCTTTAGAACCTGGATCATGTTGTAATTGATGAAACCATGAATTCTGCTGTCTACTGAAAAATCCTGAAGAAGGATGTCTGACCTTTGACCTTAAACAGCCTGTTAATGCTAGAAAACCCTCTAATGTGGCAGAAAGTCATCTTTTGAAAACATTATTTTGTATAAACTCAGGTTAGAATTCACTTATCTTGAAATTCTGATATTGAAATCTGTAAGGGAGTAAATACATTTAGCTCTGAACTGTACAATAAACCACCAACAGAACAGCATCTTGGGAAATATTTCATTTCATGGAAATGCATTTTTAACTTTTCGTAAAGATCCAAATAAATCAACCTCAAGTTTATCCTAACACAAAATGTATTAAAATCTAAAACACTACAAGTTACAGAAACTTACTTATTTCTGTGCAGTGTCGCAAAAACAGAGCACTCACCTACACCTGCAGCTGGAATAACCTCCTGCAAAAGATGGATGATGATCACCAAAGAAATCATGATGATTAATTCAAGCTCAGACTTCTAAAGGTCCCTCTAACATCTGCCCCTTATCGGAGGCTCGTGTTTGTGTCATGTTTAAGACCCCTGACCCTCTACTCACCAAATCCAGACAGAAGACCATCCTCCTATTGTCTCTACTCTCCTCCCTCCAACCACACACAACTTTATTTATCTGTTTGGTTATTTTAAAGGAGAAGAAAGAAAAACTAACATAATAAAACAAAAATCACTCAACTAAAAGATGTATGAAGCCTAGCTTTGCCTTTTGGATGAACAAATTCCAAAATGAAAATACAATTTATAAGATAATCTACACACATCTACAAAACAAGGTTCATCTACAAAAACTACAAACCAATTAACAAATGCGTCAATCATTAATATTAACATAAACAGCATCAATTACCATGTATATGGATTATACATGTGCACAAAAACACATGTAGAGTGCCAATACAAAGTATTTTTGGATGTTTTACCTTTGTATTGCTTTGATAAATCAATCATGAGGAATATAGTTTGGCTTTTTTGACAGTTTTTTTTCACAAAAAAACTTTAATATCAAAGGGAAAACTGTTTTCTACAAAATCATGGCAAGTAAATAAAAACACATAACATAGAATAAACGATAAATATTCACCCCCTTTAAGTCAGTGTCGATTGTCCTTTGGCTACGATCACAGCATGGAGTCTGTGTGGATAGGTCTCTATCAGGCTAGACTACAGTTCTAATCTAAAACTGTTGGAGCTCTGTCAGACTGCGTGGGGAATCATCAGGGTTTGAACAACTCCAGCCACAGACACTAATTCTCTATCAGACTGAGGTCTGGGCTTTGACTCCGACACTCCAGATCCTCCACCTTGTTGTCTTCAAACCATTTCTGTAGCTTTATCTGGATGCTTTGGGTCATTGTCTTGTTGGAAAAAATTTTAAATTCCCTAGCCATATGGTTCTCTTGCAGATTTAATCAACTTGTCTTCCAGGATTTCTTGATATATTGTTGCATTCATTTATTTTCTACCTTTACCAGCCTTCCAGGACCTGCTGCTGAGAAGCATCCCCACAGCATGATGCTGCCACCACCACGCTTCACAGTGGAGATGGTGTGTTTGTGGTGATGATCAGTGTTTGATGTCCACCAAACATCTTGTGTCATGGAGTCTCCAAAGTGTTTTTGTTCAGGGCCTTAGAATTTGTTTGTTTCCATCCCCTGACTTAAACTTTTCAATAAATTTTTTTTAAAGGTTATTCTGTCGTCATGCTGTGATGGAAGCCAAGAATAATAATTAACCAGTGATGAACCTTCCAGACACAGGTGTCTTTTTATTACAATCACTTGAAACACAGTCACTGCACTCAGGTGACCTCTATTCCACTAAGTGTGAGACTACTAGCACCAGTTGGCTGGACCTCTGTTGAATTAGGTCAGTCACTTTAAAGGGGGTTCATTTTTATGTAATTTCTTATTTTTGGTTACATATTTTTGTCATTATTTTGTAGAAATCAGTTTTAACTTTAAAATTAAAGCATTTTTTGGTAAAAAAAAATAATAATAAATTGGGGGTCAAAAAAGCCAAATTATATGACTCAATGATTGACTTATAAAAACAATAAAAGAGTAAAAGATCAACGGAGGTAAATACTTTTAATTGATTTCAATTGTTATGGTAATAATATTAAAATGTGATGATTTCTTATTCAAACTTCTCTATATCAGTTATAATTTTTTAATCCTAGTTATTTTTTCAGTTAGGTTCAGTGCATGCTAGTTAGATGTAGCTCTACCAAGCGGTTGACCTGAATTAAACATCCGTGGCCCTTTAATGTTTTTAAATGTATACATAATGACCACTGCAGACATGATGTGTTGATTCAAGGATCTATCTGTTAGGATGTCCTGCTGAGGAAGAAGTGGAGGCCAAGGACAGCTGCAGGAAATCACTGTGAGACCTTGAAAACGTGCTTTTTATAAACCTCTGCAGATCTTCGCATAAAACACAGAAACCTCATCAGGACCACTGGCTCCAAAAACTGGATAAGGATTTTATTGATAATTGAATTACATTTCTCTTTTATACATATTTCATAAATGTTACAGGATTTTACATTTTCTTTTTTGCCAACATTACAGCATCATGTCAACTGGAGGAACAAAAACAGAGAAATAAAATAAGAGGTCAGAATGAAGCTCCTATATTCTGCTTCGCCCTTTGGGCATGTTGAACTCATCTCATCGTAAATGGACACAAAAAAGATTTTTAAAACGGAACACATGCTTAAAACGTAGAATAATAATGAAACTTTGGAGGAAAAAAATAAAAGCTGTAGGAGTGTGAAAAAGATCAATGGGATTTAGAGGAATTCCCCAATAAGTTTAAAGCATGTGGCTGATATTTCTCCTTTGGGTCAAAGGTCATCAAGCCTCCTTTATAGGTCCACAGATTTTTTTTTTTTTTGTTTGTTTCATCATCACTTATTGGGGAGTGTGGATAAATGGTTACGGATTATGGGAGGAAATAAGATGAACACTGGACTGAAGTGGGGTTTGAGCATTTGGTTGGCTGGGACTTAAATCACATTTGGCAGGACAGACTTCAGAGACGCAGCCCTGTCCACCGCCATTTATAACTAGGAATCTCTACAAACAACGCTCTTAAATTATCTTTGCAGTTATTTTAATAAATCATCTTTATTTGTACATATTTCCCATGTAAACATACATTCATGCAACACCCTCTTTAGAATAAGTTTCCCTATATTTGATATAGTTTGCTTTAAAAAAAAAAAAGAGAGAGAAACAAAGGCAATTAATGGTGGATGGGGTGATAAAAAAGAAGGAGGTGATGATGAAGTTTATTGAAACAGCAGAGGGGAGGACTGGACTTTCACAGTACGCCTCCAAGATCTTCAAGGCTTTTTTTTTGCATGTTGTCACGTGTAAGTGTGTGTAAGTGTGTGTGTGAGCTGACATATTCAGGAGAAATGCGTTTAAAGCTAACGACGGAGGTGGGATGAGGGTGGAATTGATTTTTACTAGTACTGACAAGCAGCAATTAGGAGCAAGAGATTCGTGGATTTCTGCTTTTTGCTCCCAGCTAACGCGCTCCCAAACTGATTTTCTCACCCAAACATCCAGCATTATGAGACAAATGTTCCACGAGTAAAGAAATAAACTCCTATCATGTGATTGCTGCACTGTCAACACAGTTTAAATCTTTTTTTTTTTTTTTATTCAAAAGGCACCGTTTCTCTGGAGGATAAAAAACACAAAAATGATCACACACTGCACCAGATTTGGCCAAATCCTAAATTGAGATCTGCAATTTCTGATTCAACGACCCCCCCCCCAAAAAAAACATGCATTTTAATATAAAATCTGCATCTCTTTAATAGGATTCGGCCAACTGTTTGCACCATGATCTTGAACTCTGTGGACACGAGTCACTGCGAGCCTCCCCTCTGCAGAGGTGATGTAAAAAACCGGGAATCAACGGGCCACCAAACGTCACCCTGAGTTTAAAATAAATATATGATAAAATGTAAAAACATATATGGTTCTATAATGACTGATGGAACAACTTGAGCGACATGTGGCAATGAAAAGCATCCAGTCAGGTATAAAACTGTTATATTCTCCTACATGTTCACAAATTTCTACTGAGGGCATACCACAGCATGCAGTCTACCCTGCGTTGCCATTGAGGGAGCAGGGAGGGGGAAGAGAGGGGAGGGGGGGTCGGGCATTACAGCAGCAGTGGGAGGAGAAAACTCAGGTAAATATTCCATTAAACACATTGTTAAAATCACCAGTCTATAACGTCATTTTCACTTTTTGATCTGCCTAATCTCATTGCTCAGAAACATTCATTGAAGCCATTTTCACCCTGATTTGGCCTCATCGCTGCACGGGAACATTTAAATATATATTGTGTACTTCTCAGATAAAGACATTAAACTTATCTTTGTTTTGTTAAAGCCGTGGCAAAGGATCTTCAAGAGGATGGAAATTATTTCTTCATGATTTTATGTTGGTAAAAGAGCTCCTCCCCCCACTGAAACAAAAATAAATAAATAAAAACTAGCCTCTGGTCATCTTTATTTGATTGTATACATATATATTCCTATTTTTTTTTTCAGTTTTCATAACAAATATACTATGGCTTTCAAAATAAAAAGTGCCAAAATATCTTTTTTTTTGGAATAAAAGAACACACAGTGATGTTGTTGTCGGTAGTACTCTCGTAGGCTGGGCCGCCGCGGGACGTCAACAGGAAGAGGAAGTGAGGCGTCGTCGTTCCTGCATCCTGACAGAGGAAGATAATGCTCCTGACGAAGGTCACACAGGGAGGGACGGCTGTCCGTCACCTGGAGGAGGCGTGGCTCAGGGGGAGGCAGCAGGTTTCAGCTCCCCGATGGTGCGAATGCAGTCAGTTCCTTGTAAACTTGTCCCTGAAGCCTGAGGATAAGTGTGTGTAGGTGTGTGTGTTGACAGTTTTACTGCTAGAGGACACAGAGCTAAATTGATGCATTGACCTGCGGTGTGGCCAGGTTTGTAGTTCCAACGTAGCCTGATAGTCCCTCACACACACACACACACACACACACACTCAACAAAAGCTGCTCCTCTGTGTGTTCCCTGTCTTGAAGTGCCTACAAGTGTGATAATTCACATTTATCCCTGCGGTTTCCTGCAGGCTGTTCCTCCAGAGTATTGAGGCACATCCAAAGCGCCCAGATTGATTTTAGAATCATCATCATCATCTTCCTTTTCATCACCTTCTTCATCCTTCGGCTGTGAGAAGTTTCAGTTCTAAGTGTTCTCACCCTCCACTTTTTTTTCCACCTTTTAGCGGTTTTCCATCTGAATTCCAAGTCAGGAAAGCAAAAAGAAAAAACAAACAAAAAAACTTCCACAGTTAAGAAAGGGATGGGATTAAGAAGGAAAGATGTTTTTTAAGAGGGGGAGAGTTGGATGGCAGAAGGGAAGAGAGAAAGCGGGTTGTAAGAGGTCGGAGAGGGAGGAGTCACGCTTGCCATCAATTTTTATCATCCGTGAGCTGCTGAACTGGGAGCTGAAGCTGAAGCGGGTCTCGTAAACGCTTCAGGTCCAACTCCACCTGGGGACAAAGAGAAACATGGGAGGGTGAAGGGAGGAGAGAAAATATGGGACAAATGTCTGGGGTGTGGAGGGAAACTAAAGAAATTTTACAAATCCAAGCACTGATTGGTGGACACGGATAAACCCCCAGTGAGGCTGCAGATCACACCACGACACAAACTGACCTCAGCAATATCCTCCTTCAGCTTGTTGTACTTCTCAATGTCAAAACGTGTCCTTTTCACCCCCTTGTGGAAGAAGAGCAGATACTGCCTGTCTCTCGCGTCAGGATAAACGTACTCCTGCAGGTCACACACACACACACACACACACACACACAAACAGAGCAGTTTGTAACAGAAACCTGTTTATCAGATGTTCTGCTTTCTCGTCCTTGACCCAAAGCACAAACAGGACCTAAATGGACTCAACGTCCTCAGAGAGAAAAAATTGGTGGCATTTTATGAAAAGTGAATTTTGGTTGTTAAAAATAACAATGTTCCATGTTGTTGTTTTTTTAAAAAGCAGAAACTTTTTCCTCTCTGTTAAAAGTTACTGAATAATAATACTAATCGGATACATTTGATAAAATAAGTTGACATAATATTACAATAAAAGCACAAATAAATACAAATTAGCTTCAGTAATACAAGTAAATATAGAGCTCTGAAAATACAAATTTCTTCTGTTTTTGCTGTTTTATCACATTTTATCATTTGGAAATTGCACATTGAATTTTCTCACGTTATCGTTGTTTGATATCAACATTTTTTTTTTTACAATTGAGTGACCAAAAAAATCCTTTTTCACACCACTGTATCGTAATGTCACTGTGTTTTCCTGAGTCTTACCTGACGTGTGAGAACGAAGTAGGCGTACATGGCCATCGCAGTGCCGTAAGTGATGAAGTAAGTGACGGGCTCCATGATATCCCAGGAGTACTCCCACCAGGTCAGCCTGGCCAGGATGCCAAACTGGGTAGCCATGTACGCCATGCCTCCCCAAAGCACCCAGGTGGTGCGCCGCTCCGCCTTCCTACTCAGCTCCTCCTTCACCTACACATGAGGAGCGCCCCGTCAGTGTGCAGCGTCACAGCTCAAATTACACACAATCTAATAAATGTTTAAATAATAACAATAAATATTTAGTGTTACACTGCTTTCCTTGTCAAAAAAAGCTTTGGTTGACATTTGTAGAAGATGAAATATAAATGATACATCCCTCTGAAGACAATCATGTTTTTTTACAGCTTAGAAGTGCTAATAACCCAGAGCAGGACTGGTGCACCCCACAAGTCTCATTATGGGTTTTCAACACAAACATGTTGAGCTATTGTCCCTTTCAATTTTCCAGAATTATGCTCAATTATCATCTGATTCACTGGTTTATTGCACTCAAACATAGACAATGATTCTGACTTTCTAAAAAGGTAAAACTGGATGCTTTACTTAATTTTCTCTAACCTGATCCGTATCTGGTTTACTGAAAACTTGTGGGATTTGAATAAACTGTGACCTTCTCTAGTGGGCGGAGCTGAGAGTTGAGATCCTCCAGTCGTCCAATCAGCTCCCGTTCTTTGCCGAGTTGGTGCTCCTCGATGCGCAGCGTGGTATAAAGCTGCTGAACTAGAAATTTGACATCATTTAACCTCTCGGCCTCCTCGTGGGGCAGTATCTCTGGGAAGGCAGATAAACAAGCCTGAATAAGATCCGGCACACAACCACAACGCTAGTTTGGAGGGAACAATTCTGATTAAACGACGTGGAGTTAGACTTCTGCTTGCTGGGACTCACCTCTCCTCGGTGGCCGCACATGGTGCGTGGTGTCGTTGATGACGAGCTTGAAGTCATCCAGTAGCAGGATGTCTATGCCTGTGGAGGAGGCGATCCTTGCTCCGTCTGCAGAGAGAGACAAACAGGATGAAGAGAATCCACTTTCAATTCTCTTCACTGCTCCCGATAATCAGGCTTATTGTGTTCGAGTACGAGGAGGTAAAAGCTGACACACTTACTCACAGAGTGTAAAACGACACGTACAGTTAGCGTTAGATAAATACGGTGTGTGTGTTCTTGCGTTTGAGTGCGTACCCATGGAGTAGATGGCTACCCGGTCGATGCCTCTGTCCTCTGCCTGGAGCTGTTGCAGGAAAACTCCCACGCAGTCACTGAGAGGCTTGAGGGTGAACTGACAGCGCTCTCGCCTGGATGGCAAACTAACGGAGATCACAGGCAGCCCGTTCTGATACACTACCGTCACCTCTGAGAGGAAGAAAAGAAAAACAACACAGGCATTTAAATGAAGCTCCCTCTACTCCTTTCAATGAACTACAAGTTTATAATTGTATCTAATTAGCAGATGTTGATGTTGATTGAAAAGATTCATTCGCCTTCTTTTATAGTAATGGTTGCCAGATAGCAAGCACCTAACATGCTTCATGAACATGTTTGCATTAGAATATCATTAGTGCCATTGTAGACCCAAATTAAATCCATTTAATCATTGTTTTCAGACCTAGTTTTTTTCTTCAAATATAATTTTTCCCAGTTAATCTTTTTGGAAAACGTATTTTTGATCAAAAGATTACAATATTCTGCAAAATAAAACTGAAAAAACAAATGTTGTGGGGGGAAATAAGCCCTTCTGCTTACTATATATGAATTGGAACATATTTAAATGTCAAAAAACTTTCAAACATGCAAAGTGAAATAAAAAGAGTTTAGCCTGTTAAAACAATACCAACTTTTATTTTTAAAAAAAGTTTCTTCTTGCCCCCCTCACTGGTAAACAAGACCCTGAGCTACGTGAACCTCTCCACCCGGAGCAGCGACTCATTCCCAGCCGGGAGTTGGCAATTCACCCCTTTCCGGTTGAGGGTCATGACCTCGACTAGGAGGTACTGATCCTCATCCCGGCTGCTTCCCGCTCTGCTGCACACCGTGGTCCTGGTTCAATGAGGCCAAAAGAATAACATCGTCTGCAGGAAGCAGGGGTGCAATCTGGCTACACCTATAAATTCAGTCCTTAAAAAAAAAAAAAAAAGAGTTCAATAAATCTGATCTATTACCAGCATAAAACCCAAGGTCTTATTTCAGTTGTACAGGTACAGAATGGCCACAATAGGGCAAACAAATTCCTATATTCCCAAAGTACCCCCTCATAGGATACCCCAATGGATACAGGTGTGAGTTTTAATGGATGCAACAAAACTAATTTTTTACCCAAAAATTAAATAAGACCCCCAAAAATTGGTTTGAATAAATATAGTCAATGTGTCAAGATTCCAACAAAACAGCTAAAGGTGATGCCAACAAACCACTGACAGGATAATAATGACTGTAAATCAAATAATAATGATGATTATAGCATTTTTATTTATCTACTAGTTACCTGTAATGAATAACAGACTAAATATAATACGAGAAATTAATTACAGGCTTCAACAGCTGACAAGAATACAAAATAAACCCTCAGACAGTTCCTGAGAATGAATACAGAGTTAATATACTGGGAGAAGTGCAGTTTATTGTTTAATGACAACTGTGGATGTTTCTTAGTTTCACTAAAAGCTCAAATAGGCCTCTAGATGAGGCTTTTATGAAGAGACTGACAATCAAAATGACATTCGGGAACCAGCGCAAATTATTCATCCCCCAAAATATTATCATGACAGTAAAATGAAAAACAGGAAGAAGGAAGGGAATTAATCAGCGCACGCAGGAGTAACAGAATGAATCCCAAGACTATTTCTATTTATTCAAGTTCATAATTTATATTTTGTGTGCTTTTTAGTGCCACTTCTGCGTGTTGTTTTAAACACTACACGGCTTTATGAAAAGTTATTTTTGTCTTTCCCCCAGAGACACCTTCTTGCATACTAAAAAGGTCTGTAATACAGCTCTACTGGTCCATAACCAAACTATGGTTATAAAGAGGCTGCACAGCTTATGCCATTAGCATGCTGAATGGGCTCTAATGACAGAACCATGAATCAACGCAGAGGGCTGCGTGCCCGGTGAGGAGATGGTCCGAGCTGCCTTGTTGCTGCTGCATCTAAAAGCCTCTGGCTGCTGCTTGGAGCCTCTGCAGTGAATCAGCAGATCTGTGCCTGGACTCACACTGAGAGGTGGAGGATCACACGCTGGCAGGCGACGCTCCTCTTTGTGGGCTGCTTTCTTTTGAACATATGTTCAAAAGCGTCGAGGTAAAGATATTCCATTTCACAGCCATTTCTCTTTATTACAGTGACACCTTGCTCTCCTCTTGCCCCTATTCTCTTTGTCCTCTATTATCCAACCATCACAGACACACCGAGGGGCTTGTGCCTCTCTCTTTCACAGTCCTGCAGCTATTAAAGTTCACTTCAAAAATCAGATCATCCTGTTCTGTAACGCTGCCTTCGGTCTCTCAGCTCGCTTCTCTTCACACGCTCCATCTCGGAGAAAATGATGCTACTCCAAACAAATTCCTTATTGATGACCAGTGGTTGGTTTTTTATTCAGATGGGAACAAAAGCATGTCCAGACAGGGAGTTTCCATTCAGAGGGAAATCCCTGATACAGGCCAAAAAAAAAAAGAAAATGCCTAATTCAGATTGCAGGAAGCTAAAGGAAGGGCAGGCCTTACCTTCCGGAGCAGCAGAGGAACACAACAGTCTCTGGCCATGCCACGAGGGAGCGCCGCTCCAAACCTGCAGACGGGATGAGAGAGAGAAAAAAACAAACTGCTTATTCTGGTTTTCCTCCACCCTGCTCTCATCTGACATGTTCTTTTAAGCCGATGGCACATTCATGACATGACCCTACTATGACATGTATTTTCTGTTTGTTGTCTGAGTAATTATCATTTTACAAAACGACTTCGGCTTTGCAACAATATTCCCAAAACAAGCAGACCTCACCCAAAGAGGGAGGAGTGCAAAATATTACACAGATGGTCACATATACCATACCATAAAAACAAAAATAAAGGCTCTTTTATTTCCTGACAAAAAACATAATCTCATCCTTTATGGCTAGTAGACGCTGTATAAACATAATGGGGGGACATGTTTCAAATTACACGGCCTGTCGTGTGTTTGGGTGAGCCTCAGGCAGAAAATGACTGTCAGAACTCCTCATTTTTAAAAAGAGCAAATGAAAGGGAAGATGACACGTGAAGCGAAAGGGCTGTAGGAGGGGAAGCATTTCTGATCACAGCTTCAGTTAAGCATACACAAATGCCACTACCACACAGAAATGACTGTTTTCCTGTCTGCTGGTCATTAATAACATTTATTATTCCTTCACTTTTAGGACATCTTCATTAAAAAGGCTTTCTGACTGACTGGTCTGCATCGCATCAAACTTCCAGCCAGCCTCCACTCATCTCCCTTTCTCTGTGTGTAGAATAGTACAACAAAAGAGTAATTGTGTTGTAATATCAGATTTACGATACGCCTTTCTGAGGAGAACCGCAGCGGCAGACATTCAGAGCTTTACCTTTATGATCACAAAGGGAAAGGATATTTCAGAGGAGTGCGGCGCGTTTGTGTGTGTTCGTTTATCTGTGCGCGCTCTCGCAGTAAAACGGCATTTGGAGCAAAACCCTGCAGTGGGACAACCTGTAATCCCAGCATCAACCCGAAAAGAGCAGAGCAACAAAGTATTTACCCCCTCGGGTACGTTACGTATTCTGCAGCATTACAGCACGGGAATAAAACAGAATTCTGTGGGGTTTGCATCATCTGATCAGCGCAGTATGGATATCACTTTAAAGAGGCGTAAACGTTTTATTACAAAATGAAGAAGAAACGAGAGAAAACAACAGAAAAACAAAGCGTTTAACCTCTTTGAAAGTTTTATGTGTGGCGCTCTTTTCTGCAGCGATAACAGCTCCCAAGCTCCAAGTGGTTTTGGATTTGTCCCTGAAAGTTTGTCACTTCTCGTTACTGGAATTTATGTTCAAGGCAGAGCTTAACCAGCTCCTTTGGGGTGAATGGGTTCTGATGGTGCAGGAGTCTGAGCTTTGAGTAGCCAAAAACATCTCAAAACATTTACATGCATCCCCTTAAACAGCTTTCCTTTAATTTCCATTCCGCTGATGACAAACTTTTTCCTGTGGGGCGTGCATCTTATAGACAAACACTCCAATATCAGCTGTGGAGATTTGCAGCTCCTTCAGGGTTGTTGATCATTTCTACAACTCAACCACAACCTGCACTTCTTTGTGTTTTGTCCTCGACCTCCTCGTCTTTCATCGCACCCTTCGCTTTATGGTGTCATGTTAAACTCTGGGGTCCTTCACGAATGTGGCAACATACTGAGAATATGTCACACTTATGAGCAATACTTAAATATATAAATAAAATACTGAATGCAATTAGCAGTTTCAGATCACAACTTGGACATTTATCCAATCTATCTGTGTCGAGATCAAACTCAAACTGTTAAAAAGTTAAAAGTGGGCCATTTCTGCAATAGCCAGATTAAGTAAACCCCACTTGCTTTTTTATAGTTTACGGAGTAAAAACACACTCATAATCCTCACGTACAAAATGGAATGAACACAGTCTGGTTCAGGAGCACAACTGGGCTTGTTACTCTGGTTTTTCTTGAAAGACCTTTTATTATCAACGTTTCAGACTTTAAACTCAACTGTACTTTGTTTTAACTCCAACATGGCACTAACGCTCCTTAGGGAAAATGTGTGTAAGGTGTTTTAGAAAACAACCCCAAACATAATCAACAGCCTAATACTCCTTGTTACCTGTCTTTTGTGTCACAGAGATTTAAAGACAATCTTATGTTAATTACAAGTTGTGAACATCGACATACAATACGCAGATGTAGGAACGCGATACAGAAGTTGACGCCACAAGGAATCAAAGTACGCTCTTGTGTCTGGATATAGTACAGTATTTAAGCCCCGCCCCCTCCATGTAAACAAATGAAACAACTAAAAAATATATACCTCATAGACTTTTTCCAGGTGTTCAAATGTTCCATTTTCTTAATAAGTTTATCTATAACTAGGGAACACCATAATTGTATGAAGATTTAATCACATTTTTAAGAATATAATAAAATATTTGTGTTTGTTAATGTCCATTAGCTGTGGTGGCCATTTTGAATGAGGCTGACCCCCGTCCATCCCGAGGTTCATGAGATATTTAGCTATAAATGGACACACAGACATAGGCACCAACATGATCTTCCACCGTTTCCCCTCCAGCAACAGAGAATAAAAAGAACTAACTGAAAGCTGAAGTCTAATTTGCACATAATAATGAAGAACGACTTAATAAACTCTGAGAAGATTTGTAAATGCCACCACTGCATCGCTGGTGCAAGACCTCAGCTGTGTGTGTTTGTATTCTAAACGAGAAAGCCAATTGCCGTCCCTCGGTACCAAGTTGAGCCCAAACAGTGATTAGGCTGCTGATCGGATGACACGCTGAGAAAGAGCTTTTGGCTGCTCTGGAATGACTGCACAGTCTGCAGCCAGCCAGCAGTGCTTTTCTCATTCATCAACTTCTGCTGTTTGAAGCCAGAAAAAAAAAAAAAGATTTAATCGTAACACCAGCAACCTCATCATCACCAACCCACACAACCCTGACTCTGAGCAGCATCAGAAACGTATGCAAATGAGACACCGGCACGTGTCCATCTGTGGAGTGGCGTGCACGTGTGAACGAAGATCTGTGCGAGTGCAGGTGGCATGTAATGCACATATGTGTGTCCACCCGTCTGTTCGCCAGCCTGTTTTGTCAGCGGTAGTTGGAGAGCGACTGAGCAAAGCGGCCCGCTCCTCCCTCTCCCTCGGCACACGGCCACCGAAACGCTGCCTAAAATATTTAACAGAGAAGCAGCAAGTCGATAGCACAGCAACCTTGGAATCAATGTCACACCGCCAAGAGAAAGCAGAGAAATGAAGAAACGGGCATTTGGGAAGGAGATGGACAGATGGATGGTGGAAGAGAGAAAGGGGTGTGGAAGGATGGGAGAGGAGGGGGAGGAGAAGATGTGAGGATAAGTGAAGGAGCAGCAGGGGAACGATGGGGATAAATGAAGGCTGGAGTACAACACTGTGTCACGAGTGCGCTTGCGTTTCAAACCATGTGCTGCGTATACTGTACCCTGCAACAGACAAACCCTCCTCTCTGAAACGTGACTCCAGTGTGTGTGTGTGTGTGTGTGTGTGTGTGTGTGTGTGTGTGTGTGTGTGTGTGTGTGTGTGTGTGTGTGTGTGTGTGTGACTAACATGGCATCAACTATAAGAGAGGGGAAAATGGGAAACTGAGGCAGGGTGACAGAAGAGAGAGGAGATGAAACTAGAAAGCCACAAGAGAGAAGGAGGAGGGGGAGGAGAGAGAGGAGACTGCTGATCACTGCAGTAAAGGAATCCCTCGTCTTCAAAGGGGGGTTGCCCCTCGAAGTCACCCTCCCTCCCTCCCTCCCTCCCTCCCTGCATCCCCGTCAAACTCACACTGAATCCTGATGTTCTGGTTTTCACTCCTCTATCAAGTCTCACCTGCATTGCGCTTTAACTTCCTGTTTCATCCTACCACTGGTGTGTATGCATGTACTTCGATACATGTTTTAAAAAGGGGGTAAAATAAATCTACATTTTATTGTGGTAAATGCAC
The DNA here is from genome assembly GCA_006937965.1 of Callopanchax toddi. Lineage (NCBI taxonomy): Eukaryota > Metazoa > Chordata > Actinopteri > Cyprinodontiformes > Nothobranchiidae > Callopanchax > Callopanchax toddi. Next base: position 3,777,110 of record SSNR01000024.1, read on the forward strand.
AAGATAATCCCACACACACCCAGAAAGCAAATGAGATCTTTGTGGCGCTACAGGCGGTCCTTCCCTGTTCTCAATGTTATGCAGTAGCATGTACCAAAGGCATGTTATGCATCTGCAGTGAGGATCAATCCCCCTCTTACAGTACGACGTGCCATTACACTGTAGACACTGCAGGAGGGGCATTGGGTCTTACAGAGTGAGGCGGGTGCAGCTCTGCGTATTAACAAGACCTCCCCTGCTGCATGTGCAAGCGTTTCCATTTGTTGTCTCAAGTTCCAGCAACATAATCATATTCTCGTTCTCATTTCAGTCTGGATTATGTAAGGGGAGATATTTGCAAGATTTATTAGCCCCCTCTTTCTCTGTCTCCTCCTCTGGCACAGTCACATATTTAAAAAGAAAACTGCCAGCAGAGCTGCTCGGAGGGTGAATTGCAACCACTGCCAGCGTGGTTCAACAAAGAAGCAAAGGAAAGAAGCTGCAGCCTAAACATGCAGCTCACCAAAGACTGCAGTGAGGTGTTGATTCCTGAGAAATGACATTTTCATTAACATGGAACTGGGGCGCAAAAGTTTAACAAAAAACTAATATCGTTTCTGGGGGTGGGAGATATTGAAATCAGTAGTCAGCTGCCAGAAAGGTTGTTTAAAATGACTAAATAAAGTTAATTATATATAGAAGTATAAAAATAGTATAAAAGACCCCACAAGCAAAACATTCAACCAGAATGTGGATAGTTTTTGTAGAACTTTAGCAAGCTGACACAGGTGGAACGTCCCATTTCAAGGCTTAGTTCTCATCCAGCTTTATCCTCAATTTTAACCTATAAAAACCTGATTGTAAGCAGAGATCACATCTAACAATACCAAATTACTGTTTTTGTCCAACTGTACAACAGTTTCTCATAAATTTCTTTTGATTTTTTTTTTCTCCCAAAACAAGCCCAGTTTTCTTGAAGAGTGATTGTGTGACCCATCAACAAGGCAACATGTATTTTGCAGGTCATTCCGACCCAAACCAGATTGAAAGAGATGTCCACGTGCATTTTTATGTGTGTTTTTTAAACGAGACCCATGCTTAATTGTTAAAAATTCACAAAATGTGTCTAGAAAAGCGTCTTTTTACAAAATCTGTAGAATTAAGAAATCAGTTCCATAGAACCTGTCAGTCTGACAACATGAAGAAGGCTAAGAGAGCTCAAAAAGCAACATATTATGGCCTGTTCTAAACAAATTCAAGATCAAAAGAACCCAGAACTACATCTGCAGCACTGCAGGCCTCACTTGGTTAAAGTTATGGTCAGACGTTATGATTCAGCAATAACAGAGACAGGACAAAAGTGGCATCGTGAGAGAGTTCCAAGGCCAAAACCTCTGATCATCAAAACGAAAAAGCCCAATTCACATTTTCCAACTGTCCGGCCGCTCCACGTTGGAAAACCCTCCGATGTGACTGAATTGAAACAATTCCTCCACTGCGTCACGAGAGACTCATTTTATAATAACTCAGGTTATCTTTGTTACTGAAACTAGTTTACTGATCTGAAACATTCAAGTGTGACAAGTCAGCAGAAACAGAAGAAATATGTAAGGAGACTTTTTCACAGCACTGTTTTAACTCAGTGCCTCAACCTGTTTAGCAAGATCTGATGGTTGACTGTGTCAAAAGCAGACATCAGGTTCAACATAAGCAGGTCAGAACATTTACCTGCATCACTTTGCATTAGGATGTTAGAAACTCTCGTTTCAGGGGCCTTTGACTGAAAGGGGTCAAACATGTTGTATTGGTCCCTCAATTGTGCCACAATCTTCTCTAGAATCTTAGCAATAAATGAAAGCTGGTCTGCAGCTAGTAGGGATGGATGTACATTTATGACAAGACTGTGTTTGGATCGGAAATCGCACAGAAGACAGGACAGAGTTATTTATCCAAGAAATGCATCAGATAACCTCATTGCTAAAGTAGGAAAAACACTTGCATCAACGCCACTGCATGTTATCGAACAGGTGAGTAACGTACATGTTTCAGTTCAAGAAAAACCGGATCCACCTGCTCTCTGGGATAAAGTAAATTAGCTAACAGGATCACAACAATCAACTGTCTGTGCCTTAACTTCTTGTGCTTCAACAATAAAGGTTTGTGAGCTTAAAATCATCCACGTCACCCATCTCATCACCCTCCAGGGGGAACGCGTGTGGACAGAGACCTCACTCATTAACATCAGTGAAATGTTTCTGATCTCGTTGTGTTTTAGGTTTTACGACCGTTTTATAGCACATTAGAATACTGCTGACTACAAAAGTCTCTCATATTCATGTAATTTTCAAAAATGTGCTTGAATCTATAGTTTCTTTAGGATCTAATAAAACAGTGACTTCATTAAGTGAAAGCACGATTCCTCAGATGAGTTTTATGCAAAGTACATTTTTAATACCCAAAAAAAGGAAGCGGCCAAATTTGAAATCCTTTTTCGTCTGTAGACGATGGGTTTTGAATAATATGCTGGAGTTTGCCGTGTCACGTCTTCCCCGCTGTGAGCTCCGCCACTTTAACACATAAATCTACCACATTAACAGACAAAAGGACACACACACATCTAGGTGAGCACTCAGTGTCCATTAAAGAAGACAAGATTATGCAACAAAAGAAACGGCTGCCATTTCTCCGGGTCATGCTGCTTGCTGAGTAAAAGCCATTAACAGATGTAAAGTCGCATTCTTTAAAGTCCCATTACCCAGAAATCCTCCAGTCAGAAGGAAATTAGACAAAGCGCTGCATGCTCCATGAACACACTCCACTGCAATGCAGATTCAATGGTGGAAACAACTTTCACCCTGATTAGGCTATCACAACAAGAAATAAATTATTTCCCCTTAATCTTCCGTTCCATTTCAATAAATTGCCTTTGAGGACTGGAACATGCTTTGATTAATTAATTCCAGCTCATGGCCCGTCTAATCCACGGGATAAGATCTCAGCTGTGGATGAATCTGTTCCTTGACATATGAGCCAGTTAGACTGTCATAGCCACACCAAAACCTCCTCCCACTCACACACACACACACCTCCTTGGGACCAACAACACTGGAACTCGATGCATTATTAATCAGCAGTGCAGGTTTTTACGCCTGTGATTAGAAGACAGGCAGCCCTCAGCCACTCGGCCTCACAAGGCTTCTCCTCAAAGGGTTCACTGCAGCTGGGGAGCAGCATCCTGGGTCACTTTTATCATAAAAGGCCGTTTAGAAATTGAAAACAGTGTTTGCATAATGTGTGTTTAAATACCTATATTGCATTCAGTAGGTGTTCATATGTGTGTGTGTGGTCAGCCTGCAGGCATAGGAAGACCTTGTTTGAGCGCTCATACACCAGATGGCACTAGCTGCTTGTCTCAGTGTTAATTTCAGTTACACAATACTCAACCTGGCATAGACCAGACAATAGAGCTTCCTCTCTTTTCATGCACCTTCACCTTTTCCCCCCCTCCACCTAAGGAATGAATGCAAATCCAGGTGCAGCATAAACACGCTGACCCTGATCTTACTGGTGATCTTGGCAGCGTCGATGAAGATAAAAGAGCGTAAAAAAGATGGAGGCTTCAAGCTCCTGCATCACACACATCGATCAATGGCTGTGAATAAGCCCCTTTTCAGTTCTTATAATCCTCCCTTTTTTCATTTTCTCAGCACCACCTATGCACCTAGAGTCCTTGCTATCTGTCGAGATATAATATCCTCCTTGTGAGGACATCTCTAACAGCAGAGCTTCATTTTGCACCAGCATTACCCATTTATTCGTTTTATTAGAAGATAAAAGTGTTGTTTTGAATAAGGTAGCTCAGCCTGCTTTCTTTGATACAGCTTAGAGCTCCTCTGAGGCCACTGTGGTGTTTTTTATTTCAGGTAAAGCTGCTCCAAGTGATGAACAAATAGCAATATCCTACTGAGGTTTGTGCAAAAGTTTAGCTAAAGGTTAATCTGCTGGAAAAAATGGAGTTCTGTGTGAGAAGATGGAAGGTGAAAGAAGACGCCATAAATAAAAAAGAATGCAGCTGTAACATCTACAATAAACTAGCTGATAAATAAAAAATTTGAAACTAATTTCAATTTACTGAATAAAAGTCCTGCTTTAAAAAGACATTTATTTCTAATTCAAGAGCTGTTTCAGATTTAGTGCCAGTAGTGTATCATCTGTACCTCTAGGATCAACTAGAGCTCTTTCAGGCTTTCAGATTAAAGCAGCATGAACATCCTTATAGGAGTAAATGCACAGAAACTCATCCTAACCCTGACACAAATATAGTAAATTATTTTTGCTGATAAGCTACTTAGCCATCATAATCCTGCATGAGCACCAACTGTGAAGCACGGCAGAGTCAGTGTTAAGGTTTGGGATTGATAAGCTGCTAACAGAACTGTGCAGCTACTGATCCAAATTCTGCACTAAATTAAAAAAATGTTTAAAGAGTCTGACTGGAAAAGGCTCTTTCAACAAAAGAGCTTCCATTAAATAAAGCAGGCTGTTATTTAAAAGAGGCGTGGCAGAATGGGAGGAGCATTAGAACACCAGTAATGTGAAGCTTATTAGTGAAACAAAGGGATGGAATCTTCACAAATGAACAAATAACTGTAGTTAAGCTTATAATAAAAAATAAGTGGCGACCACAGCCATCTAAGCTTATATGAATGCAACCTTTCCAGACTTTGTCCCCAAAAAAGTTGTCATTTGGCTCTATTTCAACTCTAAAGTTCTCAGTGTTTTAAAAGCTAAGAGAGCTACAAGGTTTTTATAGGGTTTTTCCACTTCAAGGACCTGCTAATTAAATGCCAACTGAGGTGAAAAAAGGTCCTAAAACTGAACAAAGAAAATGTCAAATTAAAATTCAAAAGCATATAAGGTAGCTATTAATCCTGCCTGGTTTGGATATTTTTAGCTCCTTTTTTTGGTGAAATTAGGAATACTACTTGAATAAAAGGACGTGTGTGTCCTTATCTGTAGACAACACCAGTCTACTGCATTAGAATGGATGAGAAAACAAGTAAAATGTACTTTAAATAGGTTGTTTTAGTCTCCCTGCAAACTAAAAACAAAAAGATCTTTCTGGTTACCATCACAGCTACTGTAACAGACAGTTAAAAAAAAGTAACAAATAGTGAGGTGAGCGTCTGTTTTCCCTTGTCTCTGTAGAGGTGACATTCGGGGCAGCGTAGCGTCTCAGACTGCTGTGAATCCCTCCTGAAGCAGCATCTGTTATTTATGGAGCAGCGCCTGCGAAGGCTTCGTCTGAGGAACTCTGACAGCGCTCTCCTTCTGTGAATGTCTTTCCTTTGGCCCTTTATGCCTTGAACATGACTTGGACTGTGAAATAGAAAAGATAATGAAAAAAGAAAGAAGCTAAAACTTCCCAGAGTATAATAAATGTTCATTTCCAGCGCTCGGATATCAGTCTGCAGCATCTAGCCTCATCAGTGGTTATCCACAGAGAGCGCTAAAAAGCCTGAGAAAGTCAACTCAGAGTTTCGTTCTGTTGGCTGCGTCAGCAAGTTTACAGTATGTCTGACATTGCTGTGATCCATTTGCACATCTTAAAGGACCGAGACAACAAATGCATCACTCACTGTTAAAGTCCTTTGATGTAGGACCTCAGAGTTCCCCAACTTTAAAGGCATTAACTGAGATGAATTTTATGTTTTAAGGCTCTGAGCGCAACCAGATTTCTGCTCAGCATATTAATTTCAACTTTGCACCACACACCCATTTCACTGACCTGCTGCTAAACATAGAAAAGGTTTGCCTTTTTTTATTTAGTAGCCAGCTGCTGCTTAGATTAGTGGAAACACACACAGCTAAACCTCATTTACTTGACTTTGCACGGGTGTTTAAATACATTTATTTCCTTAAAAATTGCTTCTTCTTTAGAAATAGATGTAAAAAGAGGAAGACTTTAGCAATTAAGCTTTACAAATGTTCCTCCACAGCAACATTACATCAGTATTGACTGATCTGTGTCACGCTGCAGCTGTAAAAAGTAGATTTATGGTGGCATACTGCGCAGAGAAACTTGACTTCTAAAAGCTTCACTTTAAGCTGAATCAATTCAACTGTAATAAGGTCAACAGAGACTTGAAATTTTCCTTTTTCTTTTTTTCCTTGCATTAAATTGCAAAGTACTGTACTATTTTGGAAAGGTGCATAGATGAATGCTGTGACATTCATAGATTTCTACTAGTTTTGCTTATTTAATCACTCAAATGTTTCAGATCAGCAAACGCATTTTAATATCAGATCATTTTAGCAAATACAAAATGCAGTTTTCAAAAATATTTATTACATAAAAATGCTTTCCAGACCAACAAGAAACCATGTGAAAAAGTAATTAGAAGAATCTGAAACATTTAAGTGACAAAAAAAAAGCAAAAGCTGAGGAAATCTGTAAGAGGGTAAATACTTTTTTTATGCTGACTACTGTTCACAAAGTGAAACATCTGGATTTGTTTCAGAGGGTTATTTTTTTCTGATTAACAACAAACACCCCAGTCCATGCTCTTGACAACAAACATCAAATATTCACAGGTCTGGTGCCGTGGGGCCGTGCTGTGAGCAGCAGGCTGCCAAACACACTTCGGACAGTTTGCAGAAAGTGGGCCAGTCACTGTGAACCGCCTGTTTCTTTGCCCACCTGCAGGGGAGCGGCAGTGGAAGCCACAGCAGTCAAATTAGCGCACTGTTCTGCTTTCAGATGTCAGACATTTCCGGGCAGCGTCCCATACTCTCATATGTGCGCGCAGTGTGACGGCCAGCTCTGGGAATTGTGACAAACACATCTCGCTGACACACAGACCTCAGAAAACTGACAGCACTGAAACAGGTCTAATAAAGTCAGCCGATATTTACGGTGGGTCAGGCCGTCCCCATCCTCTTGTCGCTCCTGCAGCGAAGCGTCTCAGAACTGCTCTTCCTTTCTCCCATGTGACTTCTTGACCCAATAATGAAGTGAGCAGGCCAGCCTCCCTAATGCTCCAACAAAAATGGTTCCCATATCTCTCTGCCCTTATTCACCATCTTAATCCTCACCATCAGTATGCTCCTCATTGCATCGACCTTCCTCCTCTGTATTTTCATGTTTGAATGTGATTTAGTTCTCCATCTTTCTCAAGGGCCTCCTTTACAGATTGACCCCACGCTGCTATTGTTCCCCCACCCCATTGTCCTCCATCCATCACTGAAGGATTCAGTCCCGCTCGGATGTTGGAGGATGAACTTAGACAAGGGCACCGATGACTTCCTCATCTCATTTCCCACAGAGGAATACGTCTTGCAGCTTCGCTTGCACAAAAACATTTGAAGCTTGAACCACACAGCGCTAATATGTATGTAAAGTTAATCTGTGAGAGCTATTATCAAAGTAAATTAGAGGGTTAGCTTTAGTGTGATTGCTGAAGAGTGGCTTCTGGTGTCAAGCAGCCAGACGCAGCCAGACCCCCGTTTGATCGCTGGCGTTAGGAGGGATGAAGGAAGCCCTGTGATGGCTGAACACATTTAAACTGCCTTTCATACTTTAGTTTGGGGTTTATTTTCTTATTTTATGTGGTTTTATTATCCTTTTGCATTTGTGTTGCACCATGTTTCCAAGAGTTTACATTTCCTTATACATCTGGATATTTAATATGAGTAATCTGCATAAGATTATACGAAAAGGACCATTTTCAACTGCCATCAGGAGATACCAACAGGAAACTTATTCATATTCAAATTTCTGCTAAACAGCCAGAGTCTGCTTGGTACATTGACATTACAGAAATTACCTGATTCCCTAACAAAAGAATCACAGGGAATGAGGATTCTGCCTCAACAATGTCTTTAATCCCACAGAATGGTAGTGGAAGAAGAGGATGATATATAAAGCAAGCGTGTGCAGAATGGAATGAGTTGTTAATAATAAATCACACAGAAAAGCAAAAAGTAGGCAGATGAAGGGTATAAAACAAAAAATACCAATATGTTAAAAGTTTTCTGACTATTTCCAATAGAGTACTTAATATTGTTTGTTTGTATGTATGTAGCAGGATTTAAAACCTGCCCTGCAGCCAGACACTAGGGGGCGCTTTGGTTCCTTTGACGCCCACGTACTGTTCCTGTGTTTTATTACTCCTGGTGATGGCTGAGATACTTTCAGTGCTAACGGATCACAAGATGTTAAGATGTCAAAGTGGGATCCCATAAAACATTCATTTAATATTTAACTAAAACAGCAGGAATCCAATCATTACTCAGCATAAAATGATCTTAGATTAAAACTCAGACATGAAAATGGGGTGATATCAGCTGCTTCAGGGAATTCTTGGCCTTAAACTGGAACTTTTTTCCCCCCAGAGAGACATTGTGATATTATCACTTGATGAATTTTTAAAAGTTTAAACTGAGGGTTGACAACTGCTGTGTATGGAAGACAAGGCTTGGGGTTTCTAGAGGTCAATTTTAATGGCTAAACCAACTAAAATATATAACATTCTATGGTTTAAGATTTCATGTGGAATAAAATTCATGTTTAGGACATTCATCAACTAACTTCTATATTTAGCTGTTAGTTTTGAATGATTTATCAGTTTTAATTAAAATCTGATTATTTACTTTATTTGTTTTATAAGACTTTAAATTCTTATGCAATGGTTTCAGTTTCTGAGTTAGGTTTTATTAGATATGTTTGGGGTTGTTTTTGTTCAAAGCTACCCTGATCTAGCCTCAGACTGATGTTTCACGATCATCTGTCCTCCGTTTCTCATTAGCTCACCTGCAGCTGCTCGACAGCCCTTTTTATTTCCCTAGTTTTACCTCCTTCCTGCTTTGACCTGCATTAAAGCTTTTTCTATTGACTACAACAAAGCAGCATTAAAGTAACTAAATACTATAAAGAAAAGGTTTCTGTTTTTTCATATTTTCAAGGTGAAATATTACAGAAATATTTACAGGCACATTCTCCAGCATCGGTTTTGGAGATCTGAGAATCACAAACTGACTTCAACTAAGTGAGTTTAGTTGAAGGGAGACATGAAGACATCAAGTCAACAGACAGCAGTTTATCATAGATTCTCAGACTTTATAAAGCTAACATTCATTATTTACAGTTGTTTATTTGCTGTGTTGCTAATCAATAGAAGTTCAGTGCAAAGATCAATATCTTACTTCAAAAATTCAAATCCTAGGCAGAAAATGTCAGCTTACTTCCAAAGGGGGATTTAAATTTTAATGATCATTCAGTAAAAATAAAGATTCAGACAGAAAGAGGTTTTTATAAGATACCAATGTTTGAAGAAAGCAGGAAGAAGATAAATACTGTGAAATATTTTGATATTCCAGCTGTTCTGATGCCAAATGTTGGTGGCATTTTATAAAATATTAATTTCATTATCACCACAAATTATTCAGGAAGCCTTTATTTGCCTTCAGAACACTTAAACTAATCACATTTAGTTTAAATTTTATCCAGGTAATATCTACAAAGGACAGCCAAGACAGACATACAGTATATCAAGGTGGATCATCTTTGCTGAGCTGATTGGTGTGTGTGCAATGATAAAACACTCAGTTTGTTTTCAAGTCATCAAATTAAGAATTCCTCGACATGGAGACATTTAGAAACCCCAAACAGCCTTTAGGTTTCATCACAGCAGCTGACAGCTGACACCTTAAATCCGATAACGGTTTTAATAAGTCCTCTCGCTGCACGCTGCCACTCAAAACAGACAATTACACAGGAACAGACTCAACACCCTAATTAAGTGCCGAGTTAATTAAAGCTAAACAAGTCTGCTTGAATCTCTGGATTTTCAGGTACAGAAGAAGAGTTGTTGTGGGGCGAATTCAGAGAGTGCTGCAACAGTAGAAGTGTGACGGATGAATTTTGAGGTTTTATTTTAAATTGTTTCTTCTCTCTGGGAAAACAGGAAAGATACAGACTGGATGAAACTGTTGGTACCATACTGTTAAAGAAAGAAAACACAATGCTCAGTGAAATAACTAAAAACTGACCAAATTAATAAAATAAACAAATTACTGAAAGTCAACTAATGAAAGTTAGATGTTGCTTTTGATTCAACAGAAAATTTAAAAAAATAATAACAACAACTGGCCTGGATAAAAAAAACGATCCTGTAACTCGGATCAGAAGTGTCTTCAATCTTGTTATCAGTCTGTTTAGAGTGAAAAGTAGTCACAGTGCTGTCTGGTATCAGGGTGTGTACCAGACTAAACATGGAACAGTTGAAGAAGACGAGTCAAGGAAGCCATCCAGAAACATTCAAGCTGAACTCCATGGTCAAGGTACATCACGCTCTGATCACACATTATAAAAAAAAAGACCCAGGAAAACTCCACTACTGACAGAAAAACACAAAACAGGACTGGAATTAGTCAGAATGCATGTCAACAAGCCCCAAAGCTTCTGGGAGAACATCTTTTGGATGAATCAGGCATTTCTGGCAAGTCACATCACCTCTGTGTTTACAGAAATAAAATGAATCTTTCAAAGAAAGAAAAAACAACTGTACCTACTGTGAAACAAGGACACTCAGTTCTGTTCTGACGCTACTTTACTGCATCTGATATGAAGGATCCAATAAAACCTCAACACGATGCTTTTAAAGGTTAGGATTCATTACTTTTAAGACCTTCAAACTAATTCAATGAGGAGTTCCACATTTGGTTTAAACGTTTGCCATTGCTCAAACTCTTTGTGACTTCATGCCATAAAAGGAGAGGAAGTGTTTGAAATATTAACAGAGGGAGAGATGCTCTATAAATACAGTTACTTGTGCTTCACAGAGAAACAAATGTTTGAGAAGGAGAGATATATTAGTTTTGTAAGAGCAGGTCAATGTCTATCATTGTTTTTAGTCACCTGTGATTTCTCAACCCTTTACAACGCTGCTGTAAATCTGCACATTGAGCTTGTTGTGTAAAGCTGTCATTATGTTCTTGCAGTACACCCACCTCCAGAGACTGGACAGTGTGCCAAAGTCAAAATTACTGGTAATATCTCCCAATGCAGCGATAAGGAAGAGCAATAAACCCTTAAAGTGGTGAAACTTGTTTTTTTCTTTTGACCGATTAGGGCTTCCTCTGCTTTTATGACGCATAGAAGTTTGGTGAAGAAGTAAGTCAACAGATGCAGAGTCCGATGAGTGTGACCTGCTGTTGTCAGTCCATTTCTTTTGTTACACCTTTATCAGCACCTATTTTCCTGAACCTGGCCGTCTCATCACCAGACTTCGAACACGTGAAGCAGCGTGGTGAGGAACCAACATCTCGTTTCCTCCTCGTTTAAATTTCCTCTCCTCCCCTAAGGCTTTGACATTTGACAACTGTCACGTCTCTCCTCCTGAGTCGCAGATGGATCGAGAGGTTCGTGCACGAGAGCAGCGTCGTGCAAGTGAGGGCGTGTGTAGTTCTGACCCATCGGACCTCGTGGGAAGCCGCAGTTAAACTGAAGGATGCCAAGAAAGTGACAGAGGGAGGGCGGGGAGGGAAAGTGGACAGGAGGTAGGGGTTCTGGCTTTGCCAAGGAGGAGACAAGTGTACAGTACTGCAGCAATGCAGGAGCACAAGACAGGAAATGGAAAACAGGGAAGACAGGTGGGTTAACTGCAAAACACACGTCAGACGAGGCTCTTGTGATAGGATTTTTATTAGTAAATGTTTGCTTCTTTTGCTGCAGAAAAGATAATATCATCCTAACTGATACCCAGCAAGACCTGGCAAGGCAGACACTGCCTGTTGAGCTTCTTGCCCCCCCCCCCTCCCCCCTGCCCTCTGAACAACCAGCTTTCTCTGGAGGATACATGAGTTGAGAGACACTCCCCTCTACACCAGCTTCCTATCAGCCATGCTGTTTCATGCAGTTGTGAACAAAACCGCCAGCCCGTAGCAGATGTTTCTACCACAGAGTATGTATAGTTCCTCGTGTTCTCACTCACCAACTTTCCCTCTGAGCAGCCCTCCGTGTAAAATGTAAACACAGCCCGTTCCCAGCCACCCCCGCCCTGTGCAAACCTGTGTCGGCTTTCCCAGTTTTGTATAACCCAATGACACATAAATACACACGCAGCAGCTCAAACAAAGCTCGCTGGACCTTCGCTCCCTCCCATCCGAGCAACAGCACAAACACACAGCTCACTCAGAGGAAAGAGGAGTCAAGATAATGCACCGCCATCCACAGCAGGCGGGCTGCAGGCACTCATGTAACAAATATCCTGTTCTCGTCATAAAATTTTCATCCCGAGCAAGTTTGTTGGTGGGCCAAGTGCATTTCCTGGAGAAAAATGTACACGCCTAACCTTGAGCTGATCTCTTTAACATAATGCGTCGGCTTTATTGGATTCGAGCTGGCCGTTACTCACAGGAATACCAAGTGCTAAAAGGAGTTGCGGTCTGATGAAGCGAAGTTGGAAGATGAGACAAAGGACAAAGTGGTGAGGATTCTCTGTCATGTTCAGTTGAGAGGTCACTTTTCTGACACCTCATGCTGAAAACATTGTGACAGTTTAGAGCTAATCTTTAAGCAACACCTCACAAAGACGGGTCAGATTTTCACATACTTGCTCACGTATAGATTTCCTTTTTAAAGACACTCACAGGATTAGGTAAAGAAACATATCATTACAAGGTCATTCTCTGCAGACTTCAGACTTAGAAGTCTCACTTTAAAGCAAACAAAGACTCAAAGAAATGGAAATGTGAATTTAAACATTTTGGTTCACACGTGGGCAAACTATCAAAAAACATTTCAAACTGAGGGAGATATTAATTTGGTTAGCTCTCCAAAATAAAGAAGTATTTGTTTCATCAGATGCATTTCGCTGCAAAACTGGACTTAATGAGGTTTGATTCCACAAACATAAAAATCACAGGACTGGCTCAGTCTGCACCGTTTGTAATCTATAAGTGTGCATCTCAGAGTGTCAGTGTTTTAGTGCTTCATAAAGAAAACTGGCTTTATTAAGCAAGACACAATGCTGCTTCATGTCTGCAACTCTGAATCAATACAGTACAGTAACACCATTTGTGGGAAGGTTGTGTTGGATCATTTTGAATACATTTGGGTATATTCACCTTTTGTTACCATGTTTATCAAAAGGTTAATGATAAATTGCATCAGTCTTTAAAAAGGAGGCGCGAGTGGTGACTATCAAACATCGTAAAATCTAGATTTAATTACATTTAGACTGAGTCTGGGCTTTTGGCATTTAGATTATCATAATCCTTAGTATAAATTATAGCCAGTATCTCACTGAGCTGTGACCTATTGCAACTGGTTGGAGACTCAATCTTGCAGGAGTATGCAGAGAAAATAACCACATTTTCAGTTGTAGTCTCACTGAACTCACACGTGTGCATTTTGCATGAATGCTGCATAAATGCCCAATGAGCTCCAAGCAGTCGTTGGGTCAAAATTCTCCAAGAATTCACAATGTGGTTGCATTAATGTTGCAGGGAGTTCCCTGGAATGTCCAGAGACATTTGCATAACTAAAAATCTTTTGTGCCTGCAACTATAATGGTCATGTGCATTTGTTGTGTGAAGTGTCAGAAACAGCTGACATTATCAACAAGCCACTGACTGGACCTTGTTTAAATAAAATATCGATACAGTCGATCATAACCAAAAGCTTACATCTACTTTACCCTGTTTTATTTCCAGCAGCACAAATACAGGCATGCAGAAACACTAACCTGTGGAGACAGGGCGCTGGTAGGCTGGGTGAAGAGTGTGGAGTGGGCTGCTGACCGTAGGCCATGCGCTCTCCTGACAGTCTGACGGGTGAAAGTAGCATGATGCAGTAGCTCCTGCTGAACACAAACACAAACACAATCCAAGTTAGGAAAACACACTCATTAGCCCAGGAAAAAGAAAAGGGACAAAGGAAATAAGCTAATCTAATGCTATTTTCGGATCGAGACACTATCCGAGAGCTTAAAATAAACCACACATGAAAGTGATACTGGAGTTTCATTTGCTATTCCTGTCGCAAGGACACGGCACTTTCTTTTTTTGTAGTAATTCAAGAGTTGAGTGTGCAAGACAGCAGAATATTGGGTGAAATTTCCTGCATATGTTTAAGGAAGCATGCGAGTCAGTCTGCAGCTGCAGCAGACACCCGAGGATGAAAGAGATGATCACTGTGCAGCTGCTCTGCCGTGAACACAAAACAAAGCAGGATAATCAGCCATTCATGGGTTTGCATTCATAGTGGCTGTTGTAATGTTTGAGAACAAGTTAAAAACTGCTTGTTCAAAACCAACAAGGAACTAGTTTGGCTGTTCCTCCAGTTTCATGACAGAGGGTCACATCCCAACACAGAGCAGGTGAGCCCGAGTATATGACAGAAACACACAAAATACTATTTAATGCTTTCACCTTGAAAATATGCAGTCAGGTGTTTCACAGCCTGCAAGGAAATATTTAATGAAGATGAAGTGGAATTAGAGCATGGAGAGCGCCATGACAACCAGTGCACCTCCTTTTAGACTGGTCTGATCTCAAACGCCCTCAGCTGCTGAGGTCTGCTACCAGACATTCAACACTAGCAATAACACATATTTACTCATTCACACACCATATATTTAAAATACAAAGTGGTTTTGGGGTTGTTGTTGTTTTTTGTGGAAAGGTTATAAACAGAGATTAGTTCTGACTGAATTGTGGGACGCTTACATTGTTCATAACCTCTTCAGAAAAAAATCTGAGTCTTTTTTTTCCCAACTTTTGTAAACTATTCTTTAAACAAGTTATTACATTTTTAAATGCTTCTAATTTACATTTTAAACCCTGCCTCTTATCGCTGGGCTAACACGTTCACTCAACACATTTATAAGAACACACAGTTTAAACAGGCATGGCACTATTGCACATCAGTGTGTCCTTTCCTGATTTCAAGAGGTCAAATCAACGGGGAAGATGTCTTTAAAACTTTTCTTACTTATTTCATTTAACAACTTTCAGAGAACTACATTCGTCAGGACTGGGCTTTGAATTTGCCCATTTGTGTTTTTGCCAGGGGTAAGAATTATACAGTTCAACACAAGGAACACTTTAGAAGATTAAAGTTTGTCTTGAAAAGCAGTTCTACAAAAGGACATTCAATAGAGGGATGTTTTTACACTCAATCTGCCCCTATAGCTGAACTAATTCTTAAAAGTACCATGGAGAACAGAGTCCATTGTTCATAATAGTGTTTGGCGTTGTCGTCTTCTGAGCAGAAAATGGAGCAAAGTGACCAAGTTCTTTAGTCCCATGAAGCAATAAGTAAAGAGACTTTAGCCAGGTATAATAACAATATGATGCTTTCAGGGGTTGTGTCCTCAACATTAAGATAGGAAACAGACCTTCGTACTGAGATATCACGCTGCAGCAGGATTATTGAGTTTTTCTTATCTATAACAAGCCAGGCATACAATATCATCTCATAGGTGGGGCCTGCAGAATCTAGTGACAATAAAAGTGCCAGGGAACTGACTCGAGCATCCCCTCTGGTCTTTACTGTCGAGTGGAAACAGTGTCTGTAAAATTTCCAGCACTGTAATGTCAGATATTCACTCAAGCTTGGATTCATTTTCAATTTGGCAGCAACGTCTCGCTGCAGCGATACACTCTCAGAATAATAGATCTGGTCAATGAGCTTCTGCTTAAGTTCTAATGCGACGACAGAGCTGGAGCAAAAGGATCGGGATATTAATATAAATTAATGCTCCCCTGCTTTTAGATTCTAATTCAGTTTGATAGGAGGATTTCTGGCACGAAAATTAATTGGTTGGAACCTCCAACCCAAACAATAAAGTCCCCTGTGTTTGTGAGGGACCATGTGAGCCACGTGATCACTCACACTGCCTCCAACATCTCACAAGAATAGTGAAACAGGGAAGTAGAAAGATATAAAACAAAACATTTTAATGCCTGAAAGCAGGAATTAATGTGGTGCTTCAAATGCAAATAATTAAATCCGATAGATGTTGGTGTCATCCAACATGTGAACAGAAAACCCTCACATGTCTGCGTAATGTGCATGAGATCAGTAGCTGTGACCTCTTTGCACCATGAGGTTTGCAGCCGATGATTAGATTGCCATGGAGAACAGCTGCTCTCTCTTGATACTACCTCTAACAAACACACTCCGATCATTCAGAATGTGCACGCACATACAGTCTGCAACACTTTGCCCTCCCGGTACAAAAAGGCCCCAACTGGCTAAATCCCCACTGACAACACCTGTTTCTCCTGGATAAAAGACAATAAGCGACAAACAAGTGAGGATGAGAGCTGATTTTCTGCTCAAAGCAGCAAGTCCAGGGCAGTAATATGGAAAATACAAGTTGTTACTTAGCAAGCAGAAGACTGGACTCACAGTGTAATGATGGAACATTTTAAAAGGTATGAAATAAATCACTTATTACAACATGAATTATATTGATCTAATTTACATGTTTCTTTAGTTTTCAATATGGAGACTCTTAACTTCCGTTATGAAAACGTAGACATGAAAAATAGACATGTTGGCAACTTTGAAGTGTGTTTTATTCAATGCTTCCTAAACAGCCTTAGTTCTATGAAATAGTGTCTGACAGCACTGATGAGTTCAAGAAAAGCCAAAAACCAAAGTGCTGTCGTGAAACGACTCTAATCCCCTAAATTTCATTTCACAGCAGTCCATTAAACCTTTACACTCCTGTCAAAATGCACCCCAAAATCACCTGATGTTTTAAATCATCACATATTCTACATGATCAGCTTAATTGGTGGTCAGCCAATCTGAAATGTTATTGCCATGCAGCGATAGAAAAATCTGCCGTTTTTTTTGTGTGTGAAAGCATCATTTTTTAGTTCTAGTTCATGTTAGCAGTAAAGATCTTCTATGCGGAACTTTTTCCTTCCAGAATCACAATTTTCAAGTTGATCAGAAACTGAAAAATATAAAATGTTTTCTATAGCAGTTTGGTATAAATTAAAAATGGCCAAAATTAATATCAGCAGGTCATGGCTGTTCAAGAATCTGAATATGGTTTTGGTCCTTAAAACCAGAATCAGTGCATGTCTAACTACTTACCAGCAAAAATATCAAAAATATTTAAAGAATGGAGCTTTTTAAGATGGCGGCATGCAGTCCACTTTAAATAAGCTCGCAAATTTCACAGCCGTTATTACAAATATCATTTTATTGACCTCTGGATGCTAGACGTGGTTTATAAATTCACACAGAATACCATGTAAATAAATCTGGAATTCAAAATTATCAGCAGTGTAAAGATTTCTAAAATAACGTTGCACAAACACAATGCAGTGTAAGCAGTTAGATCCAATTTAACACACTTTAAACTTGGCTGTACTCAGATCCAAAATGTAAGTATTTGTGTTATTTTTGACAAAAAAAACCCCACTTTTATTTATTTTGCTTTATTTAAGGGGTAAAATCCACTGCCAGCTTCAGATTAAAGACACATTCAAAAAGAGTATTTACTAATCTCACAACAAACTCTGCAGCTCTCAGACGATATGAAATTATCTCCACATCAGATCACGTGTGACACATTTGTGACTCAGACAGAAACATGCTTTATACTTCATGTCACGCTAAGAAATTAAGCGTCAACTGGCTGCTGTGTATTGATTTCCTGACTGACTTATGGCACAGTGTGTTATGGCCTCAGTGCTGCTCAGGGACCAGTCTCCACTGATAACTGGTATTTCAGACCTAAGCTCTCCTTAGTGCTCAGCTCACAGCATCTGCTGTCACACCAGCTGTAACCACAGGAGCCTGCTTCACATGTCAGCCTGTGCCTTTGGAACATAAGCGCTACCTGATCTGCAGCAACTTGTACCAGAGAGCTTTGATGAGTTTTGGATGAAGGCCAGAAGAATCCAGCACTCTGTCACCTCTGCACATTCCCCAAACATGGACTGGTGACATCCTGAGTAGCTCTAATAACTGGAAACGACTCATCAGCAATGTTCAGGAGACTCAAATGTCTGGCTAATGGTTAATCCTGGATGTCACAGATGCAGAGTTATGACTGCGTAAAGATTCCTTGTGGGGTTCGCTTATAGATGAAGCATCAGACTGCATATTCAGCACTGTTTATTTAAAAACCAATGAGCCTTTGAAAACACATTTTCCGTGTATAGCTCCACGCAAATATTCAGCAAAATTTTTGCTTCTCTAAACAGATGAAAAAAGCACATTTCTTACATTTTATCTGAAGATAACTTTTTTATTTCCATGTTGGTGAGATAAATCCTCCAGGTTCTCCCTCCTGCGGCGTTCCACAGAGAATAAAGGTGTGATATGAATCATCATCATCCTGTTGTAGGAGCGATTACACATCGTCTTGCTCTCTTAACAGGAACGTTTTGGTCCATTTTCTACTCACTTAGCTAATCACAATAATACAAATCAAAATGTCTGCATGATGACGGAATAACAAAAATAGATATATGATATTGATTTATACACTTTGGTCTAAACTGATAAAAGTGTCAACACTGCACATCAGGAGGTTTTTGAGAGAAAACTGCAAAGCAAAGACTGTTAACTCCTGCAGCAGATGGTAAATGAACAGCATCCCAAAGAGATGCACGACCCGTTTTAACTTGTGTGCCCACGTAGCTAATTAATACTGCATATACAAAAACAATGGCAGTCTGTCACCTCATCTCTTCTCTGCAAGTGAATGCGATGCACAGCTGCAACTTTTGTGATGACTCTGCAGTAAAGTGACCGGCACTTATCGAGCTAGTTAAGTGATGTAGCCATCTCTCCTTAGATCCCCTTATCTTCCTCTCTCAGATCTCCTTCCTGCCTGGTTCATTCACACCCTCTGCATCTCCAGAACTAATAGCAGAAAGGCAGTAAGCTCAGGGGAGGCCAGGCAATCTCTGGTCACTGAAAGATGACGAGAGCGAGATAGGAAGAAAAAAAAGAAGAGGAGGAGGAGACGTAAATGAAATTCCCAGCGCATTAGACAGACCCATTGCTACCCACTGCCTGCACATGCGTGCTGAGAAGAGGTGGGTGGCTGCTGAGTGACTGCTGACCAATCAAAGCACTCCGTAGCTGAAGAGAAACTGATCAATTTACAGGGATTCCCTGGATGTTTCCCCGATGATGGGCAGACATGACAGAGACTCAAGGATGAACGGAAAATAACCTGTCCAGGTAATCTGGGCGATGTGAGAGGCTCAAATTAACCACTTTGCACACAATCATATTCCAGATGAAGCCGCCTGCTGGACTCATCTCTCAAGCACATGCAGACAATTCTGTGTGCATGTACACACACACACACACACACACACGGTTGTGTGAGCTCTGTTACAGGCCTGATGGGAGAAATTACCAAAGACATGCCGCAGGGTTCCTACAAATCAATACACACCAGACACAGATATGATGCATGCACATACCCTTTAGCCATATATGCAATACATATGTACATACTATATATATACACCATCAGATATGGTTATAAATGTGGTCGGGAGGTGGAGGCTGACAGTTTAGTGTCTCGTGCTGCTTTCATTCATAATGAAATACTACAAACAAAGCAGCTTTATAACTGTGTATCTTGGGGACAAAAAAAAAAGGAAAAGAGAGGAAGACAGACATGAGGACAAAATACAGAACATGAAAATATTTCTCTGAGTTATAGTTCCAGGTGCTTCCCAAATAAAGCTTAGAAACACAGAATGAGCAACAGCGTAATGCTGCTGGTATTGTTTGAGAGCGGAGTGTCAGAACGAACCCTGCTGACGTCATCAGGTTTAGAAAACACTACATAGTTCTCACAGCTCAAACAAAATGAGAGCCTCTGCATCTGGGAAGCAGAGTGACTTGAAGATTTTGAAAAAATGACAAGAAAAGATTTAGAAACAGGATGCAGTCAGTGATCGGATCAGAAATCTCGCAAGAAATGCATTTCTTTTGTCTTGTTTAGAGCTTGAAATGACACACAGACATCCTAACCTGGAGATGAAGCTGATGTTCAGGAGTGGAGAGTAAAAGCGTGGGCGTGTGTGGGAGGAAGTACAAGCATGAGTCAGGATGAGAACCAGCATCAGTGAGAGAGGAGGGATTGTGTAGCAAAAAGAAAAAAGGCAAAAACATCTGAGTGTTTGTATGTCTGTTGGTTTGGGTAAGAAATACAAAGCACTCATTCTTAGCGTCATTGAAGATCCACAAATAGCAAGAACCACCCACCTTAACACATAAATGGCTGTAAATTGTAATACGGTACTTACTTATGCACTCATCAGTACTAACAGTTGGTGCTTTTATAAAACACTGACACACAAACTAAGTGGTTCTAATTCTGCACAGCCAGCCTAAACAGCTATGTGGTTTGTTGCAAATGTTACAGCTTTGTACCTCTCAGAATAGGAAGTTGTGTCTTCTGAAAGTTGTGGCATCAAAACACAGGCAGTCTGCACGTCAAATCTAAAGGCTGCACAACATATCTCTACTGTAAACAAACCCCCAAAGCAGCATCACAACATTCAAACTTTTACTTTATTTTGAGTCATGCTGCAACTCAGGCCTGCCACATCTATCTAGTTTATATAGGTCTGTCATTTGTCTCCAGTGAAACCGAGGCTTAAATAGAATTTGCTACCAAACAAGTTCCTGTATTTAACATATTTATGCATCAGTTTTTAAAAGCTGCAGAAATATGCCTAAATACATTTGCATTCAACTGATTTTACCACCACAAACCAGGATTACTCATGTTTTAAATATAGTGGAACAAAAGAATGATTTAGCTTGTAATAACCCTGATTCAGTAAAGTGCATTCATCTGTCTCCATTATATGTTTATTTGCTATGAAACTGGAAATTCTACGTTCAAATTGATGACCTTTCTGCTACCACTCTAATGTGCCAACAGCATGCATTGAACTGAATTTCCAATGTGGCCAACTATTCAAATCAGACACATTCTGCACAAATCATTCATTTTGCACAGATTCAACCTAAGTGATTTTGTGGGTGACTACCACTATGACCCATATCACTTGACTGAAAAGCTTACAGCGTGTCCTCATTTGATTATACCTGAGTATAGCTGTGGCTTTATGAGCTGGGCTTGTAAATCATTTCTGCAGCACCTACTCCTCTTGTCTCTGCATGCAATAAAAGCAGGCCCCCCTGTTTAATATCCACTTTACGTCACATACCATTAATGCAAATGCAACACTTAGCAATAATCCTTTATATCCATCAGTAAACCTGAGCAAATAATTTTTACTGTAAAGCTACAGCGGTGTATTAGAGACATTCAGAAGAAAAAAAAGGGAAGAATTGTTTTTCTCTGTCCTCTTCAGATGTTAAAGTCAAAATGCTTATAATAAAATTGAAGTGTTGAGAGAGAAAAAATGAAATTATGCGGGGGGGGGGGGG